>CAXKVX010005133.1:0-232500 GCA_964058865.1 Eleocharis quinqueflora
CCTAGTTTTGCCTTGAATTCTTTGGAATTGCACTTCAAGGACACATTATTGGCAGTCCATAATTACTCCTTTTGCGAGGTTTATAGAGAAAAACTTAAAAAAAATTGTAGTTTGGGAGAAAGTTAATTTACTGCTTTTAAAAGTTACCTACCCTTGATTACTTTTGTTTATTTACGTGTCACCAACCCTTTAATAAATGTCCAAAAGAGATTGTCATTTTCCACAAGTTTTCTTGAAAATGCATGTTAGACATGTGGAGATCTCTTGAGCATTTGTGGAGCTTTTAGCTGAAATGCCTGATGTCGTTTTTTTCTTCTTCTTTAGAAATTTATGTGGGAGCATCGAAGTTGTAGATAATGATCACTAACCATTGTGTTGTTTTGTTAAAGTCGTTTGTCCTTATGTTACCAAACTCTCCATTACAATCCAAACCAAAGCACTTTTTCTGCTATAAATACCCTGAAGTCATGCTCTTCTCCACACCAAGTAATCGATTCATACACAAAACTTGTTGTGAGAGTTCAGATATGGCCACTTCCACCGGCTTTCTTTCAATTTCACTCTGCTTTTTTGTCTTGCTTCATGGATGTGTAGCTCAAGTTGGCTTGGTGGTCAAAGCCCATGGCAAAAGCTCACGAGGGTTTGGTTCTGGCCAGAGGGCATGTCGATTCGAGAGGCTTGAAGCGCTCGAACCATCAAGGCGAGTGCAACATGAGGCGGGCGTCACTGAATACTATGATGAGAATAAATGAAAATGCTTCGATGTGCCGGCCTGTCTGCTAGACGCCGCATAATCGAGCCTAGAGGCCTTCGATTACCTGCCTACTCCAATGCACCTTCTCTCGTCTACATAAAACAAGGTAAATTTGGGCTCGCTAAGATATATGATATATAATACAAATAACACCACTTCTTGGTGTACCATTTTTTTGAGTTAATAAAATGTTATTTATTACAAAATTATGTTCGACTTATTGCAGGAAGATGTCTAATGGGAATTGTATATCCCGGATGCCCAGAAAGTTACCAATCATTCCAACAACAATTTGACATGTCTAGGCAGGAAGTGGAGGCCCAGGGCCAGAGGCCTTAAGGACGAGCCCAGAAAGTTCAGCGTGTTCGTGAGGGAGATGTTGTCGCATTACCGACAGGTGTTACTCATTGGTTCTACAATGATGGTGATGTCCCTGTTGTTGCCGTCACAGTATCCGACATAAGCAATAGCGCCAATCAGCTTGAGCCGAGACGTAGGGTATGAGATGCTACATAAGTTGAATTTATTATGAAAAATACGTTTCGTGTAAGACTGGTAGAATTTTCATGGATGTGGAATAAATCGCTTATGTATATAAATCTTTCAATTGAATTAGGAGTTTTTGCTGGCCGGAAGCACCAGAGGGGAGGACAATCCTACGAAACTGAACAACAATCAGGAAATATCTTAAGCGGATTTGACACCCCGATTTTTGGCCGAGGCTCTTGAGTAAATCAGGAGCTCGTGAGAAGGCTCAGAGTCTAAATGATGAGCGAGGTGAAATAGTTCATGTACCGCAAGGCTTCAATTACTTCGGCCATCTAGGATCCAGGAGCAGCACAACAACAACAACAAGAAGAAGAGTTTTACGGGGAGAGGTACCGTGGAGAGTCGAGGGGCAATTACTCCAATGGTTTGGATGAGAACTTCTGCACAATGAGGATAAGAGAGAACATTAACGACCCATCCCGCGCAGATATCTTCAACCTCGTAGTGGAAGAATCACGATACTCAACAACCAAAAGCTACCCATACTTAACAACATCCAAATGAGCGCCAACCGAGTTATTTTGAGAAGGGTAACTCTACAAAAAAATATTTTTTTCTAGTATTAAGTGATGAAGATATGAATTGCTCAAACTAATGAACGTAATTTTTGGATATGTAGAATGCCATTCTTGCACCGCATGGAACATCAATGCTCATAGCTTGATGTATGTGACCGGTGGAAGCGGAAGGGTCCAAGTAGTCAACAACCAAGGAAAAACCGTTTTTGATGGCCAGCTCCGCCAGAGACAAATTCTGCTAATCCCTCAGAATTATGCAGTGTTGAAAAGGTCGTTCCAAGATCAATTTGAATATGTTTCGTTCAAGACGAGTCCTAATGCCATGGTGAGCAAAATAACCGGAAAGGCGTCTACTATCCGAGCCTTGCCATTGGATGTTCTTCGGGCTTCTTACCGCATAACAATAGAGCAAGCGAGGAGGCTGAAGAATAGCAGGAGGGAGGAGACGGACTTGTTTGTTCCTAGGTTTCAGATGAGCGCTTCAGCAGAGGGAGACCAAGTTTGATCCAGAATTTCAAGGAAATCCCGACGTTACTATTAAAGAGGTGGTTAATTAGAGTGCACTAACAATTTATCAACAATGCGGAATGTACTTGCCTGTTTGGGAGAAAATGAATAAAATGACCAGTACTTTCAATAATACTTGGGTCTATAAGTTCAGAGCGTTGTGTGTTTTCTTTAACCGTTGCTATGCTAGTATCGTCTACATGAAACCTTCACATTGGTTTTGATTGCACTCTGATCTTCACAGACATATATTCCACAACATATTCAATTAATTTATGAATGAACATCCATATAAAATAAAGTCATAGCCTCTTCATAAGAAGATGAGTCGAGAAAACTCAATAAATTATGAATAATTTGTATTGCTTGTGTCACATAAGTTCATTCTAAAACTAGAATCAGTATTGTTGTGAGAAAACATTAATGTGCGCACTTGGAATATTTTTTATGAAGAAATAAAATTGTGGGTTGATGTATTTTCAGGGTAATTTCAAGAACAACATACAAAGGTCATCCCTTATCAAATATAAGATTTCATTTCTGGATTGTTTATTTGGTTTGAGTGAGGAGTTTTATCCTTCCCACTCTAGATTGTATGCATGAAGATTTCATCCATGACATAAAAAAGTCATGAAGTTTCTCACAGGATTATACACAATATAAATTATTCTTATTGACCATTTGAAAATCTTTCATTCGAAGGTTATGTCGATGCCTTAAGAATAATTCCAAATTAATTGTGAAATATTAACAAATCTTAATACTTGAAATATTGTTCTAAAAGTACTTTTCATGAAATAAGGTTGTGAATAAAAAAATAAGATATATAGGAAGTTTTTTTTACAAGAAGTTTAATTATTGGTTGCACTAGCCTTTGTTTCTAGCTTTAGTTAGGTAAATAGTTAAGTCTTCTGATAATAACATTGTACATTTGAATATTTTTCTGCTTTGGTATAATAATAATTTTTTTCTGTAAAAAAAATAAATAAAATTCACATAGATGCAAAACCTATCATATATTACGTCTTCATATATCAAAAGTAATGACAATGTGTTTCTATTTTATTAGCTTAGTGTTCTTATTTTAGGAATTAGATAATTCTTTTATATACTTTTCTTTTGTTGAAAATAACAACGAGGTTGAAAGTGGTAGAAACTTGCTACGTGTCTTCATGAAACTTAGCCAACATATCATTTTTTAGGGGGCACGTTAAACACTACTTATGCTACGTAAAATAAACACATTATTTTTAGATAATGAAATCATGTCTAGGTCAATGTAATACTTAAGAAAAATTATTCAATTAATTTGCATTTTTCTATCTCGCTTCCTAACGTAAATAAACTCGTCGATACATATGGACATCAATTGAACTGTTTGGTAAGATCTTTGTTTGTATGGCTTATATGCATGGTAAAATTTGACAAGTAAAAAATTAGTTTCATGACTCATGTACTTTGTTTGTCTCGATCTCTACCAACACGCAAAAAAATGAAAGGTACACAAACAAAGTACATAAACGAGATAGTTCAAGTATAACATAGTACGAGCTTGATATTAATTATTATCATTTTTCCGCACTACAAAATGAACTTAGTTCTAATACTATGCTGAAGTTCATATTGGAAATAATTTTATTAGAGACTCGCAGAAATTAAGAAGGAAACTTATTTTAGTCTTTCTCGCTAAAAAAAAAATAAAATCCAACAATAGTTTCCTAAGAAAAATGTAGATAAAAACAGAGAATACGAATATATGATTTCTCGTGCATTTCATAAAGTCCATCCAAGGGTACTCCCAATGGAGCGAGTCTAAATGGAGGAACATAACTTAAGTGAACTAAAATAATTTCAATAACGATCAATATTAGTTATTTGATCGGTGCATGAGAATTGATCTTGTTTTATTTCTTCCTAGTTTTGCCTTGAATTCTTTGGAATTGCACTTCAAGGACACATTATTGGCAGTCCATAATTACTCCTTTTGCGAGGTTTATAGAGAAAAACTTAAAAAAAATTGTAGTTGGGAGAAAGTTAATTTACTGCTTTTAAAAGTTACCTACCCTTGATTACTTTTGTTTATTTACGTGTCACCAACCCTTTAATAAATGTCCAAAAGAGATTGTCATTTTCCACAAGTTTTCTTGAAAATGCATGTTAGACATGTGGAGATCTCTTGAGCATTTGTGGAGCTTTTAGCTGAAATGCCTGATGTCGTTTTTTTCTTCTTCTTTAGAAATTTATGTGGAGCATCGAAGTTTGTAGATAATGATCACTAACCATTGTGTTGTTTTGTTAAAGTCGTTTGTCCTTATGTTACCAAACTCTCCATTACAATCCAAACCAAAGCACTTTTTCTGCTATAAATACCCTGAAGTCATGCTCTTCTCCACACCAAGTAATCGATTCATACACAAAACTTGTTGTGAGAGTTCAGATATGGCCACTTCCACCGGCTTTCTTTCAATTTCACTCTGCTTTTTTGTCTTGCTTCATGGATGTGTAGCTCAAGTTGGCTTTGGTGGTCAAAGCCCATGGCAAAGCTCACGAGGGTTTGGTTCTGGCCAGAGGGCATGTCGATTCGAGAGGCTTGAAGCGCTCGAACCATCAAGGCGAGTGCAACATGAGGCGGGCGTCACTGAATACTATGATGAGAATAATGAAATGCTTCGATGTGCCGGCCTGTCTGCTAGACGCCGCATAATCGAGCCTAGAGGCCTTCGATTACCTGCCTACTCCAATGCACCTTCTCTCGTCTACATAAAACAAGGTAAATTTGGGCTCGCTAAGATATATGATATATAATACAAATAACACCACTTCTTGGTGTACCATTTTTTGAGTTAATAAAATGTTATTTATTACAAAATTATGTTCGACTTAATTGCAGGAAGATGTCTAATGGGAATTGTATATCCCGGATGCCCAGAAAGTTACCAATCATTCCAACAACAATTTGACATGTCTAGGCAGGAAGTGGAGGCCCAGGGCCAGAGGCCTAAGGACGAGCACCAGAAAGTTCAGCGTGTTCGTGAGGGAGATGTTGTCGCATTACCGACAGGTGTTACTCATTGGTTCTACAATGATGGTGATGTCCCTGTTGTTGCCGTCACAGTATCCGACATAAGCAATAGCGCCAATCAGCTTGAGCCGAGACGTAGGGTATGAGATGCTACATAAGTTGAATTTATTATGAAAAATACGTTTCGTGTAAGACTGGTAGAATTTTCATGATGTGGAATAAATCGCTTATGTATATAAATCTTTCAATTGAATTAGGAGTTTTTGCTGGCCGGAAGCCACCAGAGGGGAGGACAATCCTACGAAACTGAACAACAATCAGGAAATATCTTAAGCGGATTTGACACCCGATTTTTGGCCGAGGCTCTTGGAGTAAATCAGGAGCTCGTGAGAAGGCTTCAGAGTCTAAATGATGAGCGAGGTGAAATAGTTCATGTACCGCAAGGGCTTCAATTACTTCGGCCATCTAGGATCCAGGAGCAGCAACAACAACAACAACAAGAAGAAGAGTTTTACGGGGAGAGGTACCGTGGAGAGTCGAGGGGCAATTACTCCAATGGTTTGGATGAGAACTTCTGCACAATGAGGATAAGAGAGAACATTAACGACCCATCCCGCGCAGATATCTTCAACCCTCGTAGTGGAAGAATCACGATACTCAACAACCAAAAGCTACCCATACTTAACAACATCCAAATGAGCGCCAACCGAGTTATTTTGAGAAGGGTAACTCTACAAAAAAATATTTTTTCTAGTATTAAGTGATGAAAGATATGATTGCTCAAACTAATGAACGTAATTTTTGGATATGTAGAATGCCATTCTTGCACCGCATTGGAACATCAATGCTCATAGCTTGATGTATGTGACCGGTGGAAGCGGAAGGGTCCAAGTAGTCAACAACCAAGGAAAAACCGTTTTTGATGGCCAGCTCCGCCAGAGACAAATTCTGCTAATCCCTCAGAATTATGCAGTGTTGAAAAGGTCGTTCCAAGATCAATTTGAATATGTTTCGTTCAAGACGAGTCCTAATGCCATGGTGAGCAAAATAACCGGAAAGGCGTCTACTATCCGAGCCTTGCCATTGGATGTTCTTCGGGCTTCTTACCGCATAACAATAGAGCAAGCGAGGAGGCTGAAGAATAGCAGGAGGGAGGAGACGGCCTTGTTTGTTCCTAGGTTTCAGATGAGCGCTTCAGCAGAGGAGACCAAGTTTGATCCAGAATTTCAAGGAAATCCCGACGTTACTATTAAAGAGGTGGTTAATTAGAGTGCACTAACAATTTATCAACAATGCGGAATGTACTTGCCTGTTTGGGAGAAAATGAATAAAATGACCAGTACTTTCAATAATACTTGGGTCTATAAGTTCAGAGCGTGTGTGTTTTCTTTAACCGTGCTATGCTAGTATCGTCTACATGAAACCTTCACATTGGTTTTGATTGCACTCTGATCTTCACAGACATATATTCCACAACATATTCAATTAATTTATGAATGAACATCCATATAAAATAAAGTCATAGCCTCTTCATAAGAAGATGAGTCGAGAAAACTCAATAAATTATGAATAATTTGTATTGCTTGTGTCACATAAGTTCATTCTAAAACTAGAATCAGTATTGTTGTGAGAAAACATTAATGTGCGCACTTGGAATATTTTTTATGAAGAAATAAAATTGTGGGTTGATGTATTTTCAGGGTAATTTCAAGAACAACATACAAAGGTCATCCCTTACCAAATATAAGATTTCATTTCTGGATTGTTTATTTGGTTTGAGTGAGGAGTTTTATCCTTCCCACTCTAGATTGTATGCATGAAGATTTCATCCATGACATAAAAAAGTCATGAAGTTTCTCACAGGATTATACACAATATAAATTATTCTTATTGACCATTTGAAAATCTTTCATTCGAAGGTTATGTCGATGCCTTAAGAATAATTCCAAATTAATTGTGAAATATTAACAAATCTTAATACTTGAAATATTGTTCTAAAAGTACTTTTCATGAAATAAGGTTGTGAATAAAAAAATAAGATATATAGGAAGTTTTTTTTACAAGAAGTTTAATTATTGGTTGCACTAGCCTTTGTTTCTAGCTTTAGTTAGGTAAATAGTTAAGTCTTCTGATAATAACATTGTACATTTGAATATTTTTCTGCTTTGGTATAATAATAATTTTTTTCTGTAAAAAAAATAAATAAAATTCACATAGATGCAAAACCTATCATATATTACGTCTTCATATATCAAAAGTAATGACAATGTGTTTCTATTTTATTAGCTTAGTGTTCTTATTTTAGGAATTAGATAATTCTTTTATATACTTTTCTTTTGTTGAAAATAACAACGAGGTTGAAAGTGGTAGAAACTTGCTACGTGTCTTCATGAAACTTAGCCAACATATCATTTTTTAGGGGGCACGTTAAACACTACTTATGCTACGTAAAATAAACACATTATTTTTAGATAATGAAATCATGTCTAGGTCAATGTAATACTTAAGAAAAATTATTCAATTAATTTGCATTTTTCTATCTCGCTTCCTAACGTAAATAAACTCGTCGATACATATGGACATCAATTGAACTGTTTGGTAAGATCTTTGTTTGTATGGCTTATATGCATGGTAAAATTTGACAAGTAAAAAATTAGTTTCATGACTCATGTACTTTGTTTGTCTCGATCTCTACCAACACGCAAAAAAATGAAAGGTACACAAACAAAGTACATAAACGAGATAGTTCAAGTATAACATAGTACGAGCTTGATATTAATTATTATCATTTTTCCGCACTACAAAATGAACTTAGTTCTAATACTATGCTGAAGTTCATATTGGAAATAATTTTATTAGAGACTCGCAGAAATTAAGAAGGAAACTTATTTTAGTCTTTCTCGCTAAAAAAAAAATAAAATCCAACAATAGTTTCCTAAGAAAAATGTAGATAAAAACAGAGAATACGAATATATGATTTCTCGTGCATTTCATAAAGTCCATCCAAGGGTACTCCCAATGGAGCGAGTCTAAATGGAGGAACATAACTTAAGTGAACTAAAATAATTTCAATAACGATCAATATTAGTTATTTGATCGGTGCATGAGAATTGATCTTGTTTTATTTCTTCCTAGTTTTGCCTTGAATTCTTTGGAATTGCACTTCAAGGACACATTATTGGCAGTCCATAATTACTCCTTTTGCGAGGTTTATAGAGAAAAACTTAAAAAAAATTGTAGTTGGGAGAAAGTTAATTTACTGCTTTTAAAAGTTACCTACCCTTGATTACTTTTGTTTATTTACGTGTCACCAACCCTTTAATAAATGTCCAAAAGAGATTGTCATTTTCCACAAGTTTTCTTGAAAATGCATGTTAGACATGTGGAGATCTCTTGAGCATTTGTGGAGCTTTTAGCTGAAATGCCTGATGTCGTTTTTTTCTTCTTCTTTAGAAATTTATGTGGAGCATCGAAGTTTGTAGATAATGATCACTAACCATTGTGTTGTTTTGTTAAAGTCGTTTGTCCTTATGTTACCAAACTCTCCATTACAATCCAAACCAAAGCACTTTTTCTGCTATAAATACCCTGAAGTCATGCTCTTCTCCACACCAAGTAATCGATTCATACACAAAACTTGTTGTGAGAGTTCAGATATGGCCACTTCCACCGGCTTTCTTTCAATTTCACTCTGCTTTTTTGTCTTGCTTCATGGATGTGTAGCTCAAGTTGGCTTTGGTGGTCAAAGCCCATGGCAAAGCTCACGAGGGTTTGGTTCTGGCCAGAGGGCATGTCGATTCGAGAGGCTTGAAGCGCTCGAACCATCAAGGCGAGTGCAACATGAGGCGGGCGTCACTGAATACTATGATGAGAATAATGAAATGCTTCGATGTGCCGGCCTGTCTGCTAGACGCCGCATAATCGAGCCTAGAGGCCTTCGATTACCTGCCTACTCCAATGCACCTTCTCTCGTCTACATAAAACAAGGTAAATTTGGGCTCGCTAAGATATATGATATATAATACAAATAACACCACTTCTTGGTGTACCATTTTTTGAGTTAATAAAATGTTATTTATTACAAAATTATGTTCGACTTAATTGCAGGAAGATGTCTAATGGGAATTGTATATCCCGGATGCCCAGAAAGTTACCAATCATTCCAACAACAATTTGACATGTCTAGGCAGGAAGTGGAGGCCCAGGGCCAGAGGCCTAAGGACGAGCACCAGAAAGTTCAGCGTGTTCGTGAGGGAGATGTTGTCGCATTACCGACAGGTGTTACTCATTGGTTCTACAATGATGGTGATGTCCCTGTTGTTGCCGTCACAGTATCCGACATAAGCAATAGCGCCAATCAGCTTGAGCCGAGACGTAGGGTATGAGATGCTACATAAGTTGAATTTATTATGAAAAATACGTTTCGTGTAAGACTGGTAGAATTTTCATGATGTGGAATAAATCGCTTATGTATATAAATCTTTCAATTGAATTAGGAGTTTTTGCTGGCCGGAAGCCACCAGAGGGGAGGACAATCCTACGAAACTGAACAACAATCAGGAAATATCTTAAGCGGATTTGACACCCGATTTTTGGCCGAGGCTCTTGGAGTAAATCAGGAGCTCGTGAGAAGGCTTCAGAGTCTAAATGATGAGCGAGGTGAAATAGTTCATGTACCGCAAGGGCTTCAATTACTTCGGCCATCTAGGATCCAGGAGCAGCAACAAAAACAACAACAAGAAGAAGAGTTTTACGGGGAGAGGTACCGTGGAGAGTCGAGGGGCAATTACTCCAATGGTTTGGATGAGAACTTCTGCACAATGAGGATAAGAGAGAACATTAACGACCCATCCCGCGCAGATATCTTCAACCCTCGTAGTGGAAGAATCACGATACTCAACAACCAAAAGCTACCCATACTTAACAACATCCAAATGAGCGCCAACCGAGTTATTTTGAGAAGGGTAACTCTACAAAAAAATATTTTTTCTAGTATTAAGTGATGAAAGATATGATTGCTCAAACTAATGAACGTAATTTTTGGATATGTAGAATGCCATTCTTGCACCGCATTGGAACATCAATGCTCATAGCTTGATGTATGTGACCGGTGGAAGCGGAAGGGTCCAAGTAGTCAACAACCAAGGAAAAACCGTTTTTGATGGCCAGCTCCGCCAGAGACAAATTCTGCTAATCCCTCAGAATTATGCAGTGTTGAAAAGGTCGTTCCAAGATCAATTTGAATATGTTTCGTTCAAGACGAGTCCTAATGCCATGGTGAGCAAAATAACCGGAAAGGCGTCTACTATCCGAGCCTTGCCATTGGATGTTCTTCGGGCTTCTTACCGCATAACAATAGAGCAAGCGAGGAGGCTGAAGAATAGCAGGAGGGAGGAGACGGCCTTGTTTGTTCCTAGGTTTCAGATGAGCGCTTCAGCAGAGGAGACCAAGTTTGATCCAGAATTTCAAGGAAATCCCGACGTTACTATTAAAGAGGTGGTTAATTAGAGTGCACTAACAATTTATCAACAATGCGGAATGTACTTGCCTGTTTGGGAGAAAATGAATAAAATGACCAGTACTTTCAATAATACTTGGGTCTATAAGTTCAGAGCGTGTGTGTTTTCTTTAACCGTGCTATGCTAGTATCGTCTACATGAAACCTTCACATTGGTTTTGATTGCACTCTGATCTTCACAGACATATATTCCACAACATATTCAATTAATTTATGAATGAACATCCATATAAAATAAAGTCATAGCCTCTTCATAAGAAGATGAGTCGAGAAAACTCAATAAATTATGAATAATTTGTATTGCTTGTGTCACATAAGTTCATTCTAAAACTAGAATCAGTATTGTTGTGAGAAAACATTAATGTGCGCACTTGGAATATTTTTTATGAAGAAATAAAATTGTGGGTTGATGTATTTTCAGGGTAATTTCAAGAACAACATACAAAGGTCATCCCTTACCAAATATAAGATTTCATTTCTGGATTGTTTATTTGGTTTGAGTGAGGAGTTTTATCCTTCCCACTCTAGATTGTATGCATGAAGATTTCATCCATGACATAAAAAAGTCATGAAGTTTCTCACAGGATTATACACAATATAAATTATTCTTATTGACCATTTGAAAATCTTTCATTCGAAGGTTATGTCGATGCCTTAAGAATAATTCCAAATTAATTGTGAAATATTAACAAATCTTAATACTTGAAATATTGTTCTAAAAGTACTTTTCATGAAATAAGGTTGTGAATAAAAAAATAAGATATATAGGAAGTTTTTTTTACAAGAAGTTTAATTATTGGTTGCACTAGCCTTTGTTTCTAGCTTTAGTTAGGTAAATAGTTAAGTCTTCTGATAATAACATTGTACATTTGAATATTTTTCTGCTTTGGTATAATAATAATTTTTTTCTGTAAAAAAAATAAATAAAATTCACATAGATGCAAAACCTATCATATATTACGTCTTCATATATCAAAAGTAATGACAATGTGTTTCTATTTTATTAGCTTAGTGTTCTTATTTTAGGAATTAGATAATTCTTTTATATACTTTTCTTTTGTTGAAAATAACAACGAGGTTGAAAGTGGTAGAAACTTGCTACGTGTCTTCATGAAACTTAGCCAACATATCATTTTTTAGGGGGCACGTTAAACACTACTTATGCTACGTAAAATAAACACATTATTTTTAGATAATGAAATCATGTCTAGGTCAATGTAATACTTAAGAAAAATTATTCAATTAATTTGCATTTTTCTATCTCGCTTCCTAACGTAAATAAACTCGTCGATACATATGGACATCAATTGAACTGTTTGGTAAGATCTTTGTTTGTATGGCTTATATGCATGGTAAAATTTGACAAGTAAAAAATTAGTTTCATGACTCATGTACTTTGTTTGTCTCGATCTCTACCAACACGCAAAAAAATGAAAGGTACACAAACAAAGTACATAAACGAGATAGTTCAAGTATAACATAGTACGAGCTTGATATTAATTATTATCATTTTTCCGCACTACAAAATGAACTTAGTTCTAATACTATGCTGAAGTTCATATTGGAAATAATTTTATTAGAGACTCGCAGAAATTAAGAAGGAAACTTATTTTAGTCTTTCTCGCTAAAAAAAAAATAAAATCCAACAATAGTTTCCTAAGAAAAATGTAGATAAAAACAGAGAATACGAATATATGATTTCTCGTGCATTTCATAAAGTCCATCCAAGGGTACTCCCAATGGAGCGAGTCTAAATGGAGGAACATAACTTAAGTGAACTAAAATAATTTCAATAACGATCAGTATTAGTTATTTGATCGGTGCATGAGAATTGATCTTGTTTTATTTCTTCCTAGTTTTGCCTTGAATTCTTTGGAATTGCACTTCAAGGACACATTATTGGCAGTCCATAATTACTCCTTTTGCGAGGTTTATAGAGAAAAACTTAAAAAAAATTGTAGTTGGGAGAAAGTTAATTTACTGCTTTTAAAAGTTACCTACCCTTGATTACTTTTGTTTATTTACGTGTCACCAACCCTTTAATAAATGTCCAAAAGAGATTGTCATTTTCCACAAGTTTTCTTGAAAATGCATGTTAGACATGTGGAGATCTCTTGAGCATTTGTGGAGCTTTTAGCTGAAATGCCTGATGTCGTTTTTTTCTTCTTCTTTAGAAATTTATGTGGAGCATCGAAGTTTGTAGATAATGATCACTAACCATTGTGTTGTTTTGTTAAAGTCGTTTGTCCTTATGTTACCAAACTCTCCATTACAATCCAAACCAAAGCACTTTTTCTGCTATAAATACCCTGAAGTCATGCTCTTCTCCACACCAAGTAATCGATTCATACACAAAACTTGTTGTGAGAGTTCAGATATGGCCACTTCCACCGGCTTTCTTTCAATTTCACTCTGCTTTTTTGTCTTGCTTCATGGATGTGTAGCTCAAGTTGGCTTTGGTGGTCAAAGCCCATGGCAAAGCTCACGAGGGTTTGGTTCTGGCCAGAGGGCATGTCGATTCGAGAGGCTTGAAGCGCTCGAACCATCAAGGCGAGTGCAACATGAGGCGGGCGTCACTGAATACTATGATGAGAATAATGAAATGCTTCGATGTGCCGGCCTGTCTGCTAGACGCCGCATAATCGAGCCTAGAGGCCTTCGATTACCTGCCTACTCCAATGCACCTTCTCTCGTCTACATAAAACAAGGTAAATTTGGGCTCGCTAAGATATATGATATATAATACAAATAACACCACTTCTTGGTGTACCATTTTTTGAGTTAATAAAATGTTATTTATTACAAAATTATGTTCGACTTAATTGCAGGAAGATGTCTAATGGGAATTGTATATCCCGGATGCCCAGAAAGTTACCAATCATTCCAACAACAATTTGACATGTCTAGGCAGGAAGTGGAGGCCCAGGGCCAGAGGCCTAAGGACGAGCACCAGAAAGTTCAGCGTGTTCGTGAGGGAGATGTTGTCGCATTACCGACAGGTGTTACTCATTGGTTCTACAATGATGGTGATGTCCCTGTTGTTGCCGTCACAGTATCCGACATAAGCAATAGCGCCAATCAGCTTGAGCCGAGACGTAGGGTATGAGATGCTACATAAGTTGAATTTATTATGAAAAATACGTTTCGTGTAAGACTGGTAGAATTTTCATGATGTGGAATAAATCGCTTATGTATATAAATCTTTCAATTGAATTAGGAGTTTTTGCTGGCCGGAAGCCACCAGAGGGGAGGACAATCCTACGAAACTGAACAACAATCAGGAAATATCTTAAGCGGATTTGACACCCGATTTTTGGCCGAGGCTCTTGGAGTAAATCAGGAGCTCGTGAGAAGGCTTCAGAGTCTAAATGATGAGCGAGGTGAAATAGTTCATGTACCGCAAGGGCTTCAATTACTTCGGCCATCTAGGATCCAGGAGCAGCAACAACAACAACAACAAGAAGAAGAGTTTTACTGGGAGAGGTACCGTGGAGAGTCGAGGGGCAATTACTCCAATGGTTTGGATGAGAACTTCTGCACAATGAGGATAAGAGAGAACATTAACGACCCATCCCGCGCAGATATCTTCAACCCTCGTAGTGGAAGAATCACGATACTCAACAACCAAAAGCTACCCATACTTAACAACATCCAAATGAGCGCCAACCGAGTTATTTTGAGAAGGGTAACTCTACAAAAAAATATTTTTTCTAGTATTAAGTGATGAAAGATATGATTGCTCAAACTAATGAACGTAATTTTTGGATATGTAGAATGCCATTCTTGCACCGCATTGGAACATCAATGCTCATAGCTTGATGTATGTGACCGGTGGAAGCGGAAGGGTCCAAGTAGTCAACAACCAAGGAAAAACCGTTTTTGATGGCCAGCTCCGCCAGAGACAAATTCTGCTAATCCCTCAGAATTATGCAGTGTTGAAAAGGTCGTTCCAAGATCAATTTGAATATGTTTCGTTCAAGACGAGTCCTAATGCCATGGTGAGCAAAATAACCGGAAAGGCGTCTACTATCCGAGCCTTGCCATTGGATGTTCTTCGGGCTTCTTACCGCATAACAATAGAGCAAGCGAGGAGGCTGAAGAATAGCAGGAGGGAGGAGACGGCCTTGTTTGTTCCTAGGTTTCAGATGAGCGCTTCAGCAGAGGAGACCAAGTTTGATCCAAAATTTCAAGGAAATCCCGACATTACTATTAAAGAGGTGGTTAATTAGAGTGCACTAACAATTCATCAACAATGTGGAATGTACTTGTTGTACTTGCCTGTTTGAGAGAAAATGAATAAAATAGCCATTACTTTCAATAATACTTGGGTCTATAGAGAGCATGTGTGTTTTCTTTAACCGTGCTATATGCTAGTATCGTCTGCATGAAACCTTCACATATGTTTTGATTGCACTCTGATCTTCACAGACATATATTCCACAACATATTCAATTAATTTATATGAACATCCTAAATCTTGTTAGGCGGTTAATACCTGACCAGCTTGGTCCATGCGTCTGAGAGGTACTTGAGACTACATGAGATATCATAGGTCAAGGAGTATAGTCGGTCTCTTGACATATTATGAGGCACTGTCAAGAGAAGACTCCGATGAATGGCTCAAAGTCATGAAATTCGAATTGCAATTCATCGAAGACAACCATTTGTGGGACCTGGTTGACCTACCTGATGGGATAAAACACGTCA
Source organism: Eleocharis quinqueflora (assembly GCA_964058865.1). Classification (NCBI taxonomy): domain Eukaryota; kingdom Viridiplantae; phylum Streptophyta; class Magnoliopsida; order Poales; family Cyperaceae; genus Eleocharis; species Eleocharis quinqueflora. The sequence continues at coordinate 15,576 of CAXKVX010005133.1, forward strand.
AAAATAAATGGGTTTTCAAGAGAAAGATCGACATGAATGACAACTTGACTGTGTACAAGGCACGTCTAGTGGCGAAAGGTTTTACTCAGGGGATCGACTATGATGATGTTGTGTCTAACATCTTTCTTTATATTTGTTGTGTCCTTTAAGTGGCAGATTTCAAAATATCATAATTGATCTATTTTTTCAGAAAATTGGAAATTGTTATAATTTGTAATCCATTTCCAAAGAATGAATTATGTTACATTTTGTAACTACTTTTTTCCTTTTGACTAATCACCGAAAAACTTTTATTTCCAGAGGAATTTTTTACTTTCAAATAGAATCAAATTCCTTATTTGAAATTCCTCCAAAATCTAATCAAACATAAAATGCACCTGAGACCTTAATAGAGTTAATTACTCTCGTACTTAATTTTGAGACCTTAATACGGTTAATTACTCTTGTACTCAATTTTACTACTGTGTTAGTAACTGGTGTAATTATGTATTAATAGTATGTTCAATTTCTGATCTGATTCAAGAACTAACTCTCTTAGTCTAGTAGTCAAGAGAATACTTTTTCAAATTGAGGTCGCAAATTTGAAATTCAATAAAATCATTTATGAAGGACTTTAAGTCTATATTTGAACTTGGACAAAAAACCCTCATCTTTCTTTAAAAAAAAATAGAAAAAAGTTCCGATCTGATCTGGTTTCAAGTTTTATCCTCAACCTCTTATAAAATTTCATGCGTCAATAGCCCATGAATCTTACAATCCACCAATCAAAAGTACTTCATTTTTTAGAAAACAACAATTCCCCCAAAATAGGTAAAAGATTTAATCTCCGTTGTGAAAGTGCCATCACACTTTCTACACGCAGCTCGTGATTTACGGTGCAACATTGTATTTTATTGGAATTCTTATCCGTTTTCCATATTACAAATCCGTACAGCAAATATTACACAGCTGAGACCGGTGCCACATTTCGTGAAAACGCCACCTTTAAATTCTCCGATTACAACGCTAGACGGATAACCTTAGCGCTCTATATATATTGAACACTCTCTCCTCCTGTCTATCACCCCACGTATAATCTATCTCTGTAATAATTAAAAGAAAAAAAAATACAGTCTCTGTATCACCTTTGTTTCAATATTTGATAAATATCTACCTAAAAAAAAGAAAATCTGCCACTTAAAGGACCTAATACTAATCATATTGGTTCAAAAGGAGAGGAATTAACAGATGACAAGAAACACGTAAGAGACCAAGCTTTTTATACATTGCACATATATAAAAATTCCAGGTGTAGGAAGGAAGTGAGGAAGAACGGTGAAGTAGGTGCCTTTTCTCTTGATTTTTTATGGGCTCCAGGGAATATGGACTTGTCGCAAATGTTTGCGACGGAAGAGGAAAGAGGAGGCTCCCGACAATGGTGATCAGTTCGTTAGTTATCCTATTGGTAGCCTTGCAGCTTGTCACAGTTGCATCAAAAGTGACATATGACCACAAAGCCATAATGATTAATGGGAAGAGAAGAATCCTTCTCTCTGGATCGATTCACTACCCCAGGAGTACACCCGAGGTACCAGAATAATTTTTTATCTGATTTTCATTGCCTTTTTTCTGTTAATTTTATTCTAATGTTGTTTTTTTGTTTGATGCATATGTTATTGTTTGAGTAAAAGATGTGGCCAGATTTGATACAAAAGGCTAAAGATGGAGGCTTGGATGTGATTCAGACTTATGTTTTTTGGAATGCACATGAGCCATCTCCTGGCCAGGTAAATTAATTTCTGACCCACTTTCAAAGTTTAGGTAATATGCTCTTATTTTAATGTTAATTTTTTTTAATTATCTTTTTGGTCCTTTTTGCAGTATTATTTCCAAGACAGGTTCGATCTGGTACGTTTTATAAAGCTGGTACAACAAGCTGGATTGTTCGTGCATCTCCGCATTGGGCCTTATATTTGTGCTGAATGGAATTTCGGGTACTAGGCTATTCTTCTCATTTCATTGTAGTTGTAACAATATTGCAATTACAAGTAATAACAAAAGTAATTCATATTTTGGTAAATAGTGGCTTTCCGGTGTGGCTGAAGTACGTACCTGGTATCCAATTCAGAACTGATAATAAACCCTTCAAGGCAAGCAGTTTACAATTTAACATTTTTCAAAAATTCTTGTACTGTAATGTAATATTGTATTTGCAGTTAGTTTCGAAATTCATGGATCTTTTTTTCTTTAATAAAGGATGCAATGGAGTCCTTCACCAAAAAAATCGTCGATATGATGAAGGCAGAAAACTTGTTCGAGTCTCAAGGTGGCCCCATAATTATGTCTCAGGTTACATTCATTTCTTAATCCACTTATTCTTTTTGGGGTAAATCACACACAACATGCACCAAATAAAAACTTAGAAGAAATCCTAGGGACAAAATCAGAAGAGTGGAATTTGTTTAAGCATAGTTATGATCTTGGCAAAGGTTTTCATTCGTGATATTGGAAACAGCATTAACAATCTGACAAATTGCCCTATTGAAGTGTTGTTAATTTTTTTGTAGTTTTAAGAAAGTTCTATTTTACAGATAGAGAATGAATTTGGGCCATTAGAGTGGGACCAGGGTGCACCAGCAAAGGCATATGCCTCTTGGGTCGCTAACATGGCGGTTGGGCTCAACACCGGTGTTCCGTGGATTATGTGCAAAGAAGATGATGCCCCGGATCAAGTGGTACACAGATTTCTTACTATCTATAGCTTTTTTATTTTTTAATTGATGTAATTTAGTTATACAAGACTATTCTGGTAAACGGTTCTTTTGTTTTTGGAACAGATCAACACTTGTAATGGGTTCTACTGTGATTGGTTCACTCCCAATAAGCCTAACAAACCCACCATGTGGACTGAGGCCTGGACAGCTTGGTATATTTATCTTATTTTAGTTTTTACATTAAAATTTCTCATCTAATGTGAAAATGTATATCCCTTTGACCTTAATTTTGTTACATTTTAGGTATACTGCATTTGGCTCACCAGTACCGCACAGACCGCCCCAGGATGTGGCATTTGCAGTTGCAGCATTTATTCAAAAAGGAGGATCCTTTGTAAATTACTACATGGTAAAAAAAATATCAAACCATTTTAACCTTAAAATCTCAAAATTAATTATATTTTTTACCAGTAAATTGTTATTTGCTTTATTTGTTTAGTACCATGGAGGAACGAACTTTGGTAGAACATCTGGTGGTCCATTTATTGCAACTAGCTATGACTATGATGCTCCCATTGATGAATATGGTATTGCAGATCAATTAATACATTTTACTACATTATTCATGGTCTTTCATTTAATAATTTTATATTTCTCTCTTTAATAGGTTTGTTAAGACAGCCAAAATGGGGTCATTTGAAAGATTTGCACAGTGCCATAAAACAATGCGAACCTGCTATTGTAGCAGCTGGTGACCCTGTAGTGACATCTCTCGGCCATAATCTACAGGCATCAGCATTAATTTCTCAATTTTTTTTGGTTATCGTGATAATATTTATTTTGTTGATAATGGTTAACATATGATTATTTCATCATTTATACAGTCGTCAGTATTTAACTCAAGCTCAGGATGTGCTGCTTTTCTTGGAAATTTTGACTGGACTGCTCATCTAAACGTGACATTTAATGGGGTGCAATATGAGCTACCTCCTTGGTCTTTTAGCATACTTCCTGATTGCAAAACCGTTGTTTATAACACTGCCAGGGTTAGTGATATTTTCTTTTCCTTTCTATCAAACTCTTATTTCTTCCATTTCAATACTAAAACTTGCCTCCATGCTGCAGCTTTACGCCTTTACATGCATGTGCTGCTCTCAGAAAAAATCGAATTTGGATAAGCCTACTTTCCTCAAAAAAGAAAAATCAAAATTGCATTTGCCCCAATTTTCATATGATCGCGGAAATTTTCTCAAATGCTCCGTTTTTCGCAAGGTTTTAATGGAGTTCACTTTTAGTTTCTCTTAGGATTGCATGAACTTTTAAACAAAAAGACTTTACTCGTTCATTTTAATGTAATCAGGTGTCAGCCCAGACATCGCAAATGACGATGAATTCGGTTGAAAGCTTCACATGGGAATCTTACACCGAAGAAGTAAATGCCACAGATAAATCAGCATTCACAAAAAATATGTTAATGGAGCAGCTTAATTTGACCAGAGATAAAACTGACTATTTGTGGTACACCACCTAGTAAGTGTACCAGTACCTCATCAAATGTTCCTTCACTCCCTTTATTCTTAACAAACCGTTTTCATTGTCTCACTTCCTTTTTGTTGTTTTGGTATAGTGTGGATATTGGTAAGAATGAGAAGTTCTTATCAAATGGTCAGGACCTATCTTTAAGTATCATGTCAGCTGGCCATGCTATGAATGTATTCGTTAATGGAAAATTAGCAGGTTTGTTTCTCGTTTTGCCGGATTAAATTTCTCAACATTTAATCGCCATATAAGTTTGTATGTTATTAATTATCTAATAAAAAAAATAGCAGTGAGCTATCATAGTAATATTTGTTTTCTCAGGGTCGGCATACGGTAGTATCGACAATCCGAGAGTGACATTCAAGGCAAAAGTGAAGATGTGGTCTGGTAGCAATACCATCTCAATCCTAAATGCTGCTGTTGGGCTTCCAGTAAGTCATTTTACTATGAAGTCTCGCATCTCTACACCAATGCAGGTTAGATATCTCTAATGCTCCTAAAATTTGTAGAATGTTGGAGAGCATTTTGAGGCATGGAATGTTGGAATTCTTGGTCCAGTGACGCTTGAAGGTCTTGATGAAGGACCACGTGATCTAACATTTCAGAAGTGGATCATACAGGTCTGTACCAGTACCAAACTAAATCCTTAATTAAGCCCCCATCTGAACCATGTCTTTTAATAAACAGCATATTTTATAATCATTACAGGTTGGTTTGAAAGGAGAAGCATTGAATCTTTATACTCTTTCTGGGAGCTCATCAGTGCAATGGGAAAAGGCATCTCTGAAACAACCATTGACTTGGTACAAGGCACTCTTCAATGCACCAGGTGGCAATGAGCCATTGGCTTTGGACATGAGCTCCATGAGCAAAGGTCAGGTGTGGATTAACGGGCAAAGCATCGGTCGGTACTGGCCTGCTTGTAAGGCTGTTGGTGACTGCCCAGCTTGTGATTATAAAGGAAACTATAGCCAAAAGACATGCCAGTCTCAGTGCGGTGATGCATCTCAGAAATGGTACGTAAAAATTTGTTTTCTGTTGATGCAATATTCTTTTTGTGTGGTTAATATATTGTTAATAGGCAATCTGCCTACATCTAAGAAAAATCGTTGTTTTCCCTTTGTGGTACTGTTCTGGAGTATAATTGTGCCTTGGTTATGCAGTTAATTTGAACCAATCCCCAATTAAACCCATTTTTTTCTCAGTTGCCAAATTTAATCAAAGAAGCCCCGTTTAGCCCACAATTAGGCATCAAGACAACCAAGTTTCTAAAATCGAATCTGATGTTATTCAGGGCATTACTTTCAATGTTTCAATTCCACGTATTTCAGACATAACCCTCAATTTTGCTGTTAGTGACACTAATGGTATAAGAAAAAAAATTCTATATCAGGTACCATGTGCCTCGATCTTGGCTAAAGCCAACTGGAAATCTTATCGTGTTATTTGAAGAAATCGGAGGTGATCCCACCGGCATTTCTCTTGTCAAGAGAACTGTTGGAAGTATTTGTGCCTACGTCGAAGACGCCCCAGAAGCCACTGTGGAGTTGTCCTGTGATATGGGAAAGAAAATTACCAGAATCAAATTCGCAAGCTATGGCACACCGAAAGGCATGTGCACTGGTTATTCCGAAGGAGCATGCCATGCCCATAAATCTTATGATCCTTTCCAACAGGTAATATTTCATAAAAATATTAAAACAACTATATATTCATGAAAAAATACCAATAAATAATTTCTGGCTTTTAGCTTCTCCTTGGGATGAAGGATTGATTAATTTGTTCCCCCTCCTCAAATACAGTAATCAGTTTTTTTTCCTTGAATACACTGCATATATCAATAAATCTTGTTATAGTTTAGTTTACAAAAGAAAAACTTCTAATGATTTACTTCATTAATATTTTAATGGAGGCTACTTTTTTAAAAACAGAGGTGGAAAGCACCCATTTTGTTCATTTAAAATGTCATTTTGGTTTTAAGGAAGTTAGCAAAATAAAAAAACTCAAAACGGTCTTCATTTGCAGGGTTGTGTGGGCAAGCCATCTTGTGCCGTAAACGTAACTGCAGCGGCCTTTGGTGGAGACCCTTGTCCTGGTACTCTAAAAACAGTAGCAGTCGAAGCGACTTGCGGCTGAAAAACCAAAGATTAGGAATTTTACTTATTCTTACTGTTGTTCTTCTACTCCTAGAATTTTTATACAGCAAGTAAAAATTGAAGATTTAGTTCATCAGCTTTTAGAAGAAGTGAAGTTGGAGGGACTGTCATGCACTCTGACAGAAGACGGAAGCGCGCATTAATCTATGTTTTATGGTTTATAGAACATTTATTGCCATGCCTATATTATTCGGAGTCAAAGAATAAATCATAAAAAAATTGCATATCTTATTTCTGTACACACCCATGCATTAAGAAATTTGAATGCAAGGAATGAAATGATTTGCATAAAGGAATTTTCTTTTTTATAAATGATGAAAGTATTATCTGTTCAGCTATCTGTATTCTTAGTGATTTACTGTTTGCAGCAAATATTCTATCTGCCAATCATGATAAGATATACTCATATACATTTATGACGACAATAGGATGGATGATTTTTGTAAAACTAAAAATTACCTGTTTCAGAAAAATAAAAATGGATAGCTACTAATCCCTTCCTTTGCCAATGTTGCCCCAAGATTAAGCATTGCATATAGTTATGAAGACAAGGAAAACAAAATCTTATGTGAAACCTCTAAAACCACACTGTAGACCCAAGTAACCCTCTTCTTCCACGCTAAAATTCCCAAAATGCCTCTCCAATTTCATGAAGTTAATATCCAAAAGGATATGGATGAGGGAAGTGCGTCATTTATTTCTCAAGATTTTCTAGGGGAAACAACATATTTCAATGTTTAATTGAGTTCATGGAAAAATTGCCCCTTAACTGAAAAGGCATCGAGAGTAAAAATTCAATTGAGTACTTTTAGTTCAATTAATTCCATGCTTGTTTGTCATCTTCAATCTTTCTTCTAAAATTATATTCTACTGGAAAGAGAACTCAAACAGACATGTTACATGTAAATCTTAAAATGATAAAATGCATACAATCACCTGCTTCATGGCAAATTTCAAACCTTCGGGCAGAAACTGCAAAATTTATAGTTCAAAAAGGAAGATATCCATTTCATATATGCGACCTGTAGGATACCTAAATTTCAGTATAGAAAGCAAAAAAAACGAACAGCAACAAATATTTCATTTATTCAATTCAGAGAACAAGTGCAAAAACTGAGCAACGAGCAAGCTGTCAAAAGGAGGAAGAACTCACCGGAAACCTCCATTTCCAACCATTTGTTCCCCCAACAAAACCAGAAGTTTAGCCTTCTCCAAGCCGTAATCTTGACCGTTGATCGATCGCAAGCAACTGAGCAAGCAAAAAATGGTACAAAAAGGACGGACCGGAGAGGGAGAATTTTTTATATTATTAATCAGCATCCGTTGATATTAAATAAGAAAAACCAAAAAGGACAGGGAATTTTGATATTAGTAATCACTAATCAGTAGGGTGCAAGAAATATTCGTAGTTCGTGGCTCGTTCGTGTTCGACTCGTCAAAAACTCGTTATGAACTCGTTTGTTACCATCTCAATCTATTAACGATACGAACTGATCAGCTCGTTAATTTAATGAGTCAACCTTAAACTCTGTCTAGCTCGACTCGTATCCTTCTTCACTCCCAGCTTTTGCTCTCAGTTACTGACTCAGAAAACCCTAACATCTGCTCTAAAAACTGTTGTCTCAAACAAATTTTAATATATATAGGAAGACTAAAATAATATGCATAGTACATTTCATTTCGTACTATGCATATATGTATAGATCAACAATTGAGATTTAAGTTACTCAATAAATTATTCATATCAAAATATTGTAAAAAATCAAATTTAGTGATTTTTAGAGTTTTCTTGCTATTTTTTAAATATTTTTTAAAAACAACTCTATTAAACAAAAGTGTCTTTTCTAAGATGTTTTAAAAAATAGCAAGAAAACTGTAAAAATCACGAAATTTGATTTCTACATGATTTTGATATGAAGAATTTATTAAGCATCTTAAATTTTAATTTATTGAGCAAATTAAATATACATAGTTGCATAGTACGAAATGGAGTGTACTATGCATATTATTTTAGTCTTACTCATATATATATAATATATAGAGATATGTTACCGTGCTATGCAAAGTAAAAAGAGTGTTTTACTTCGGCATAAAAAAATCATACACCGACAACTCAAATGACTGATCTAAGTTAGTCAACACAATTAAGACATCAAAATCTCCTAGTAAATTAATTTTGAGCACATTTGAAGTTTTGTAGCTATGATTTTTGAATTTTTTGAAAGTGAACAAGAATAGTGTTATTTTTGCTCATTTTTCAAAAATTATACAGAAAATATATGTCCCACTAAAACTCACTCCTTTAGTTAGCTAGAGAATTAAAAAAAAATCAATTTGTTTATTGGCATGTAACAGCTTGTGAAGAGCAATAAATTCAATTGATTCCATGAATCTATTGTCCTTTTTTTAATGCACTTGCTAATTTCGAGACAATTATTTTTTTTCTAAACTTGAAAGGAAGGGTAGTTTATAAAATTCTCCAAATAGAAAAGATGCGGGAGACAATTAATTTTTTCTTTTTTTGTACGCAAGCGGAAGACCAAAGTATAAGGGAATTGAAATTCTAAAATTGAGCGGTTGTGATCGAAAGAAATGAAAATCTAACGCTCTGTATTGATATGAGAGATGAATAGAGGTTTGGAGTAAAAAACTCCACTCTCCTTTTATTAGTAGTAAGGATAAATGTGCCTCTATGCCTCTACATAAATATATAAATATAAATATAAATATAATATACAATCGATTCCAACTCAAATCATTTTATCAAAACAATCCAACTAAAATGCAAATATATCATATCTTATCTGATTTTTCTAATAATATTTGTTTTTTATAATTTATTCGATAGTATAACAGATACAAAATAATCTTTATTTGTATTCTTATCCGTTTGATTAACAAAAAATTAATCTTAATTATATTCATACCAAATTATCTAAGAGCATGGCTAAAATAATATGCATAGTACACCACATTTTGTACTATGCATATAGATATAGGTAATTAAATTGAGATTTAAGTTGCTCAATAAATTCTTCATATGAAAATATTGTAGGAAATCAAATTTCGTGATTTTTAGAGCTTTCTAGCTATTTTTTAAATATTTTTTAAAAACAGTCCAGATTTAATATTACAAAAGTGTCATTTCTGGGCTGTTTTTAAAAAATATTTAAAAAATAGCAAGAAAGCTCTAAAAATCACGAAATTTTATTTCCTACAAGATTTTGATATGAAGAATTTATTGAGCAACTTAAATATCAATTTAATGACCAAATTAAATACAAATGAGCGCATAGTACGTTATGTGGTGTACTATGCATATTATTTTAGCCATGCTCATTATCTAATGATTTTTTTATTCATATCTTATCGGATGCAATATAAGTAGAATAAACGAGTAAAAAAAAAGTAATTGACAGAACTGTGTGCAATAGACGGATCCAACCGAACAAAAGTGTTCTTCCTAAACACTCAATGTTGGGACCACCGGAACAGTCTCCATTCAATGTCAGTGAGATGTACACATGAGCATACAGGAAGACTTTCCACAAAGAATCTCAGATCCAAAATTCACTCCAACTCCCCGCTTCGCATTATTTATACTCTGCTATACACTGAGCTTCTACCGCGCAGCACCGACGGACGTTTCAGATTTTCTACGCTGTAAACTACGGACAGCTCAGATTTGATTCAGGGATCTGATATTATAAAGTTTAGCTTGCACGAATCTCGATGCAAATCAAAGGCTGATATTTGCTTCGCAGCACGCACAGTTTTAGTGCTGCGCGTTAGAAGATCTCGTTCCCACTGAGCACTGCCATCTCTCTCTTTCCCAACCCACATATAATCTCTCACATCATCTCTGAAATAAAAAAAGAGAGAGAACAAAAAGACACAAATGCTAATATTCGCTTCACTGTCACACTTGCTCAGTACAAAGGTCTAAGGCCTGGAGCCCTGGATTCGACTTGCCCTCTCTCAAGGCAGTCACAAACCAAGAAAAAAGACTAAAAGAGCACCAAAGACGGAGAGAGAGGGAGCGAGCGAGAGAGAGATTACTCGGCAGCTTCTGCCAAGAGTTTAAAAAGATAGAGCGAGAGAGATACAAAGGTACTTTGGTACAGAACAATCAAAAGAGGAGATCTTTAAGGAAAGCTCCTGATATTAAGCACATTTGTTCAGACGATAGAAAGAGAGGGAAGCAGAGGTAAAAAAAACGCCAAATCGACCCAGTTGTGTATACGGTGTAGATATACAGAGTACAAGTATAATAAATATCCGTAGTGAAGTAGTGAGGAAAGAAGCCAGGAAAAGGGCACAAAACAGTGCCTTTTTTTTCTTCTTTTATGGGCTCAAGGGAGGAGGCATTCGTCGCAACCAGTTGCGACAGGAAAGCAAGGATGAGACTTCCGACCATGGCGGTCGGATTGTTAGTAGGCTCATTGGTTGCCTCGCATCTTGTCGCGGTTGCAGCAAATGTGACTTACGACCATAAAGCAATTGTGATAAATGGGCAGAGAAGGATTCTGATCTCTGGATCGATTCACTACCCCAGAAGTACACCCGAGGTATCAATGTGCATTGTTTGGTCTGATTTCTCTTTACTTCTTATTTCTTGTAGATTTTCTTTTTCTGATTTGGTTTTGTGTGATACATGTGTTATATTTTGGGTAAAAGATGTGGCCAGATTTGATACAAAAGGCTAAAGATGGCGGCTTGGATGTGATTCAGACCTATGTTTTTTGGAACGGGCATGAACCATCTCCAGGCCAGGTACTAAATTCATTATTTTTTTGGGTCGCTTTCTAAGTATAGGTAATTGGAGTTTATTATGGTGTATATTTCTTGTCTAATTAACCATTTTTGTTGGGTTTTGTGGTAGTATTATTTCGAGGGGAGGTATGATCTGGTGCATTTCATAAAGCTGATACAACAAGCTGGATTGTATGTGCATCTCCGCATTGGCCCTTATGTCTGTGCTGAATGGAATTTCGGGTAGATTTTGTACAATCTCTTCATTTCTTGGGATTAATTAATGGAAAATTTCAACAGTTATTGTGCATAATTTTGTAAGAAAAATAACTTTTTTTGTTTTTGTTTCAGGGGTTTTCCCGTTTGGCTCAAGTATGTACCTGGTATCAGCTTCAGAACTGATAATGAACCTTTTAAGGCAAGCTACTTGTGCAGAGTGACTTTCTTACAATAATATTTTATATTTATCTCTAATTCTGGAAATTCATGAAATCTTTTTACTAAAAGGTGGCAATGGAGACCTTCACGAGAAAAATTGTTGACATGATGAAGACTGAAAACTTGTTCGAGTGGCAAGGTGGTCCGATAATTATGTCTCAGGTCACACTCATTTTCTCTCCATTTATTTCATTTGGTTAATAAAACAAAGGAAAAAAAAAAAATTGAAAGGATGAAACATAAGGGAGCAATTTTTCTAGGGATTCTCCAGGCAACAGGTTCTCTTGAAAGTGGTCGAAACAGTGTGAACAAATTGCCTATATGGTCTGGTTATTATTCTTTTTTTTTTAATTTTAACATGATGATATTGTACAGATAGAGAATGAATTTGGGCCCCTGGAGTGGGACCAGGGTGCACCGGCCAAGGCATATACCTTATGGGCTGCTAGCATGGCAGTCGGGCTTAATACTGGTGTACCATGGATTATGTGCAAACAAGACGATGCCCCGGATCCTGTGGTAAGTAACTTTTATTTTTAGATTTCCATTTTATTATTTTTCTAAATGTTAGTTTTCTAGGTCTCTTTGGTAACTCACATTTCGAATTTAATTTTTGGAAACAGATTGACACCTGCAATGGATTCTATTGTGATTATTTCTCTCCTAATAAGTCTTACAAGCCCACAATGTGGACTGAGCTCTGGACTGCTTGGTAATTTCTTATTTTAGTTTGTAGTTTTGTACGGAAATTATATTATTCTGTTATAGTTATTTTATATTCTTTAAATTGTTCTATTTTAGGTATACTGCATTTGGTACACCAGTACCGCATCGGCCAGTCCAGGACATGGCATTTGCAGTTGCCAAATTTATTCAAAAAGGCGGATCATTTGTTAATTATTACATGGTGAAAATAAAACTGGCAATGAAAATCTCCACATATTTTGTTTCAGGTTTTCTCACCATATCTTCTTTTCTTTCTTGGTTTAGTATCATGGAGGAACAAACTTTGGTCGTACTGCTGGTGGTCCATTTATAGCAACAAGCTATGACTATGATGCACCTATTGATGAATATGGTATTGCATATTTATTTATATATTTTCTTACCTGATTAATTATCTATGTATTTAATTAATTAATCCTCTTGATAGGAATGTTAAGACAACCAAAATGGGGTCATTTGAAGGATTTGCACAAGGCCATAAAACTCTGCGAACCTGCTATTGTAGCTGGTGACCCTGTGGTGACATCACTTGGCAACAATCAACAGGTACCAATATCTTTATCTTTTATCTTTAAATAATGAGAATCACAGTTCATTGGCATTAACTGATATATGAACCTTTTATCTTTTATTACAGTCATATGTTTTTCGGTCAAGCACAGGAGCATGTGCGGCTTTTCTTGCGAATTATGATACAGTTTCTTATGCAAAAGTGGCATTTAATGGAATGCACTATGATCTACCCGCGTGGTCTATTAGCATACTTCCTGACTGTAAAACCACTGTTTTTAACACAGCCCGGGTCAGTTATATAGTCTTTTCCATCTAGTTCTCTCTAATTTGTTCTATTACCTATTTATCTATGTGCAATTCATTTCTGTAAGTCAAATTTTTTTTACATGTTTCTTATATTTTCTGAGTAAAGGAGATCAGGCCTCATCTTTTCATAAATCCCAGCTGAAGCCACATTTTAAATGGGACTTTTACATGTTTCTTATTTCTTCAATTAGTATATATTCAAAATTATGCATTCTACAAAGCCCCACCAAAAAATGAATTTGCATTTGGCTCAAAAGTTTGTATTCCTTATGGTCCTTAGGAGTCTCTCATGCACTTAGAAATTTATAGAAAATAACTACAATTTTAGTTTCTCTTTGGCTTACCTTTTAACAAAGACCAAACTCATTAATGTAATCAGGTGGGGGCCCAGACAACGGAAATGAGGATGGATCCAGTTGGAGGTTTCTCATGGCAATCTTACAGCGAAGCAATGACCTCCAACACTGATGATGAAGCATTCTCAACCATTGGATTGCTAGAGCAGATTAATGTCACCAGAGATAGCACTGACTATCTCTGGTACACCACATAGTAAGTTTTCAAGCATTTCATCATATGTTTTACTAATATATAATTATAATAATAATAGTTATAATAATAACAATTATTATATTTTGGTCTAACTACTTTTCTATTTTCGTTTTTATTGTTGTAGTGTGAATATTGACCCTAGCGAACAGTTTCTAGTGAATGGGAAGTATCCTTCTTTAACTGTCATGTCAGCTGGCCATTCCTTGCATGTCTTCATTAATGGTCAACTAGCAGGTTTGCTTCCTCTTTTCAGTTAAACACTTTAAAATTGAGCGTTTAATTTACCAGAAAAATATTTTTTTGGTATTGCCTGACGCACAAGTAAAATGAAATATTTTTATGAAAATGTGGTTTCAGGGACCATATATGGTAGTATTGATGATCCAAAACTGACGTACTCTGGAACTTTGAAGATATGGGCTGGTAGCAATACCATTTCCATCCTGAGTGTCTCTGTTGGACTCCCTGTAAGTCATTTTACTATCAAGTGTTGCAACTCTGTACCATTACATGTTACAAGTCTCTAATGCTTTTAAACTAATATGTAGAATGTTGGGGAGCACTTTGAGACATGGAATGCCGGGGTCCTTGGTCCAGTAACATTAGACGGCCTTAATGAAGGAAAGCGTGATCTAACATGGCAGAAGTGGACATACCAGGTTTATACCAGTGCAAGTCAATTCCTGAATCAAACCCTATTCCAACATAATGCGATGTTAATTAGCAAAAAAAAAATTGTAATATCTTTTATCAGGTTGGTTTGAAAGGAGAATCTCTGGGCCTTCATTCCCTTACCGGAAGCTCATCAGTAGAATGGGGAGAAGCAACTCAGCAGCAGCCAATGATGTGGTACAAGGCCTTCTTCAATGCGCCAGATGGCAATGAACCATTGGCTCTGGACATGAGTTCCATGGGCAAAGGCCAGGTGTGGATTAACGGACAGAGCATTGGCCGTTACTGGCCTGGTTATGAGGCTTATGGTAACTGCCCGGCTTGTGATTATAGAGGAATTTATGACGAGAATAAGTGTCAATCCCAGTGTGGAGATTCATCTCAGAAATGGTATGTAAAAAATTAATTTACATTTTTTTGGTAATAGTGTGGTGCATAATTAAACTCAAATACTCAATTGACTTGAAGCCATCCCCAACTAACTCAAATTTCCTCTTTTCTGAATTCAATCCTGTTTGACCCTCTTCATCTCTAGATTGTGCTAAAACTACCTCACAGTGCAGTTATAAAATTGAATTTTAGCTTATTCATTTTTGATAAATTCAAGTGACTCTATTCTTCTATTTGGATTTAGTCACACTAATGTTATAATAAAAAAAATCTATATTAGGTATCATGTACCCCGCTCCTGGCTAAACCCGACTGGGAACCTCATGGTGGTATTTGAAGAGTTGGGTGGTGAACCCACTGGTATTTCTCTGGTCAAAAGGAGTGTAGGAAGTGCTTGTGCCTATGTTACTGAGTGGCAGCCTTCAATGAAGAATTGGCGCACCAAAGACTATGAGAAATCCAAGGTGCACTTGTCCTGTGATGAGGGAAGGAAAATTACTGAAATTAAATTTGCAAGCTACGGTACACCCAATGGCATGTGCGGTAGCTATTCAGAAGGAGACTGCCATGCTCATAAATCTTATAATGCTTTTCAAAAGGTAAACCTTTTGTAAATATTTTTGAAATTTGATTATAATTTAAGATCCATGAATTTCATTCCCGGAAACACAAAGGTGGATCTACAGTAGAGCAAGCATCGTCTTGGCAGGTGCTGGGGCTTAAATTTCAAAATCTTCATTTTACCCTAAACCTTGTTCTATTAAATTGAAAAATTTAGTATAAACTGTACCGAGTGCTCGTGCTAGTTTTAGCGATTAGTATCGATTGCAAAAGGTCCCAGAACTTGTGTTACTGGCTACATCCGCCACTGCCCAAACACACTTTTTTTTTGCAAGTTTTAAAAATCACCATTTCAAAAGGTCAATAAATCTTGTAATGTTCTAGTGGTACTCAAAATATATATTTGAAGGACGCTAACACATTTTTAATATTCTAAGCAGAATTGCATCGGCCAGCAGTTTTGTTCTGTAAATGTAATTCCTGAGGTTTTCGGTGGAGACCCTTGCCCTAGTAGTTTGAAAAGTGTAGCAGTTGAAGCAATTTGCGGCTGAAAACCTGAATAAAGGACAAAGGAAGTTGTGTATTCTATATAGTTATTTTGCAATGCCTACATACAAAGTTTTTATACAGCAAGTAAAATAGAGATTCAATTCTTCGGCTTTGGGAAGAAGTGGAGTTGCAGGAACTGTCACACACTCTGACAGAAGCTGCGAGCTAGCATTTATTTAATTATTGACGGGCTATTTTGTACATGTATATTAATTAGGGTTTTAGAAGATGCAAATGTGACTCAGCTTATAACCCTTTTTTTTAGTCCATTTGCTAATGCAAATTCTTGGTTTGCATTGCCTTGATAGTACTTGTTTCGAAAAAAAGGAATATTTCTACTGTGACGTTGAAAAGATGTATTATCTATGTATTAAGAAATGCGATCATGAAAGGAACGAATATTTGCACAAAGTATTTATCTCTTTGATGAATGTTAAGAATAATTTTAGTATTTACATCACTTATTATTTGATTATCATGATGAGCTTGGTTTGACAAGTAATACAGGCTGAATTTTGTAAACATTTTCTATGCTTAATAGAAATTGTTGCAGAGTTGATAATTTCTCTCTTTCGAATTCAAATTCATATATTGTTAGGTATTTAGCTACCATTAAGAAGTGAGCTACGAGTTGAGCGAACTCCATCTATGACGAGAACACTAATTGGACTAAGTGCAAAGCATTAATTCTAATAAATTGGTATCAGAGCACATGGTTGGTTTTGGGAATAATTCATTGGGATTCATGGCGTTGCGAAAGCTGACGAAGACTAACTACGACAATTGGAGCATTCAGATAAGAGCATTGCTTGGAGCTCAGGATGTGTGAGAGATTGTGGAGACTGGTTATGAAGAGCCAGCAAACACATAAAATCTCACGGTTAATCTGCTTAAGGCTTTGAAGGAGAAGAAGATAAGAGATAAAACAACACCCTACATCATATATTAAGGAGTAGACGAAGCTGATTTTGAGAAGATAGCGAGCGCAAGCACGTCAAAGGAGGAGTGAGAGACAATGCAAGCAGCATACAAAGATGTTGACCGAGTAAAGCAGGTGAGACTCCAGACCTTGCGAGCTGAATTGGAGTTGATGAGAATGAAGAAAACGGGGAGCATCTTGGATTACATCATGAGAGTGCAAGTGGTGGCAAATCAGTTGAAGAGAAATGGCGAGATACTGATAGAAGCTCGGATCGTGGAAAAGATCGTGAGGTCAGTGACCGAAGTCTTTGAAAACTTAGTGTGCGCAATAGAGGAGTCGAATGATTTAAGCGAGCTGACAGTAGATAAACTCACTAGCTCGCTCTTGGCACACGAGTAGAGGAAGAACATGAAGAAAAAAGAAAACGAAGTAGCCGAAAAGGTACTGCAAGTGAAAATTGCTGACGAGAAGGCAATGTATGCCCGACAGAAAAGCCAATGAGGATGCGGACGAGAAAGTGGTCGTGGCCGAGGACAAGGCAAAGGAGAAAGAGGCCAACCTAGCTAGAACATCGATACTGCTATTTATACTACTCGGTTGTACTTAATGCAACTGCTCGCCTAACTCATATAAACTCGACTGCTAATTTAACTCTTCATTATAGTTTTCTAGAAATTAACCAACAATTAGGTTTCTCGTGAATTCAGGGATTGTGTTGCCTGACTTCAAACTCTAGTCTGTGCTCTCGGCTTCTTCTTCGGATATTCTTTTCGAGACTCTTCTCACGACTATCTTCTTCTCTAGCTTCTTTATGTCAAGTTTATCCTTGACATCCAAGCTCTTCGGACTCTTATTCTTCGAATCATCTGTCCTCGACATCTCATGCCTTGGTTTTAGATACTCAGCCTTCAACTTTGAGTTTGAGACTTCGGAATTACAATCTCTAACATTAGACTCGTCTTACGATGAGAAAAGAGACTTGCGTACAAGTGATAGCAACACCAATCTGCATGTTTTGTTTTGATTCGTTTAGAGCTCTATACCTTCATTGAAAGTATAAAAAAAATGGATAATGATCTGTAGATACCACATTTGATCACAACTATCGATACCGATTTTATTATGCACATTTAGTTGAGTTATCGTATGCATTATTTGAGTTATTATGCATTTTATATCATAACTATTTTAGTACAAAAAATAACATGTATAACTATTTTAGAGATTGGAATTTCTAGTGTTCATAAACTCACCTAGCATTCTAGAGAGAGAATTATTTATTTATTTTTCCCCATTTTATAACTAGTAGGGTTCGTTTGTTTTGAACTTTAGATGCTTTCCAAGGCTAGCACGAGACCGGGGAGTTGTATTTTGTTTCCTTACTAACTACCACCACCACTAGATGTCACTGCTTAGTTGGAATTAAACAACTACCTCACATGACCTTACTATGATGTTTGTGCTTTTTGAAAGTTAAGCATCATCAAATCATGCGGTGGTCCTTTGCTAGATTATGACATGAGACCCAACCTTTGCTGACTTGCTGTTCGAAATAGGTCTATGTAAAAGCCTTAAAAGTTAAAACAAAAAACTTGTTTCTTGATTTGTAACCATTTTCATTTTTCAGATAAAAATAATGATCTTATGCATATAAGCTTGTTTCAAGCCAAGGATACTCTTTTACGGACCTTAGCAATTTAGCATAAATCGTTCTGTATATATCTCTCATTATTTTTGTCGTTTTCTATGCTCTTCACATTTTTCATGACGAATTGTCAAAGGCCCAGCCGATTTGCCCCTTTTTTCCATTGTTAATATGATCTTATCACTACTACATAGGGCCGCAACATTGTTTGCACGTTTTTACGATTCGTTATGTCGTGATGGAACGTTAAACGCAAGGAAATTTTGTTGAGTTTGTTAAACGAAACGTAAGACGCAAACGATTTTGGTTGCGTTCAGTTAAACACAATGTAAACGCAAGTGGTCACTTACGTTACGTTTATTGCATCTTACATCCAGAATTCTACGAGTCTGAAATAATTTTGAGTACAAAGTAGAAATAGGGTATTTAATTTGTAGAGACTTAAATGCTCCCTCCCCTAAAAGCGCCGCTTCACTATCTACTTTTCTCCTCTTTTTCTCTTCGCCTCCTCCTCTTCTCTCTCTCTGAGACTGACGTTTGACACGTCTCTCCCTCTCTCTTGCACGATGCCTGAGGCATATCGTCCAATGAAATCTAGCACGTCGATCCATGCGTAACGTGGCAGTATGATTTGGTTCCCTTCACACGAGCCCATCATGATTTTGTTTGCCAAATAAGCTTATATCGAGACAAATTTTGGCAATCTGACCCTATTTTCAACGGTTAGTTGTCATGTTTTCAGTGATCTAGTGTAATCGATGATTTTAGAACGCTTGATAGTTCAAAATCCGAGAAGGGTTTAGTGTTTAGGTTGTCAGTAGCTAGGTGACTGTAAAACTAGTGACAATACCTTCGATCAGGGGCCTCTTCGCCTTCTCCTTGGCTTTGGCTATAACATATATATGTCTCTGGTGAAGGAGAGAAAGAGAAAGAAAAAGAGCAAAGAAAGAAAGAAAGTCACAAAGAATGAGAGAAAGAGAAAGAGCAAGAAAGAGAAGGTGTGTAAGCAAGCAAGCAATTCTAACTTTCTAAGGTAATGTAGCTTATCTTATTTTTTTTTTCAATGATGTTATTACTTTTTTGTTGTTTGTGTTAATTTTTGTTTTGTTCTTTCTAAGGCCATGACTTGGTCAAGCAAATAACGTGTAGAAGAGATAGTGTCTGAGCCTAATTTGTCTTCAGATAAGTACTTTTTTCTTGCTTGCCTATTTAGAACTAAATTACTTGGTTTTGTAATATAAATTGGTTAGAACTGAAATTGCTTTGAACTATTTTTTGTAGCATGGAGGATCAAGATTTCACCCCAAAGGAAATACGAAGAATTGAAGTCAATGCCTATGTGAGTGACACTCAAAATCCTAGTGCAATTACAACTACACCTGAAGAACAAGGCGATGAAGCCACCAGAAAGAAGAAAACTAAAGAAGCCATGACCTCTGCTTATTGACAACATTTCAATAAGAGTCTAGTTAGATCTGATGGCTTTTATGATGTCATCTGTAAGTATTATGGCAACAAATTTAAGATGGACAACTCCATGAGCACTGGCTCCTTAAAACATCATGTAGAAGGCTAATAGTACTTCAGATATAATTCCTTCTCTTTATTCTTTTATTTGTTTATACAGAATCTACATATGCTAAACCATGCATTTGTTATCTTTTTGTACACTTCATAGATGGCCCAAAGCTTGCTCCTTGACAATTTGATCAAAAGAAAGCCAGGAAAAGCTTTGCAAAATGGTAATTGTACATGAGTACCCATTTAACTGTGTAACTCATCATTTCTTGAGAGAATTTGTACATGAAGTGTGTCCCCTTTCAAATTTGTGTCAAGGAACACACTTAGGTCTAATTGTTTAGGTATTTATAATGAAGAAAGGGGTATTTTGTATGACCTTGTTGGTGCACTTGACTGTAGACTTAGTTTTATTAGTGATTTGTGGATTAACAAAGGTGGAGATAGGGGCTTCATGGCCCTAACATGCCATTACAGTGATGTTTCACCCCATTATCAAGTCCACACACTGGCAAGCACATTGCCACGGCTATTTATGACAGATTGGTATTGTGAAACTTAGACAAGAAAACCTTCTGCCATGTGCTTGATAATGTAACTGCCAATAATGTTTGCATCAAGAAGTTGTTCAGTACAACCTAGTTGAAGGATGTACTTCTTGTACAAGGTCAGGTCTTTCATCAAAGCTGTGGCTGTCACATTTTGAACTTGATTGTTCAGGATGGGTTGACAGTGCTCTCTGATGAGATCACCTCAATTCGTGAAACCATGAAGTACATTCGTGGTTCGCAAGCTAGAATGGAAAAGTTTTGTTTGGTGGCATCTCAGGTAATTTTAAATGTTGATCTCTTATGAATCGACTCGTAATCTACATGTTGCATCTATTTATATTCATATTTTATTATATGTTGATGTTCCAAACAAGAGACCGGCATGAGATGTTTCGACATGTTGGAACTCAACATATCTCATGTTGCAGTTAGCATTGGAGTTGAAACCAATCATTAAAAGATATGCACGAGTCGATAAAAATTACACTTATCGCATTTCTGATTTTCAATAGGAGGCACTGAAAGCTTTGGTTGATCACCTCAAAGTTTTTTATGTGACCACGTTGAAGTTGAGTGGCACTAAATATCCTATCTTGAATTTATTCTTTTAATAATATTGTGAGGTTTACATTAGCATTAAAAATATGGATAGTAGTTTGTATCCTTTTGTCGTCGAGATGGGAAGTGACATGTATGCTAATGGGACAAGTATTGGACGAGTGGGAATACATTATTAGCAATTGATTGTGTTCTTGATCCAAGATCCAAGCTGGCAGTTGTTGAATACTACTTTTAGAAGCTGCACCTTAATATCTTTGAGGGAATTATTACTGATTGAAAGCTTGTATGAATATTATGTTAAAGGATTATGTAGAGAGACACTCGAAGCTTACACATAAATAAGCTGGCAGCTCCTTAAGGCATGAGAGGTAATTGTTTTATTAGTTTAATTTTTTCATTAGTTTAATTGTTTTATTAGTTTAATTCTCTTAATTAGTTCAATTACTTGTTCAAGTAGGGCAAGTGCCTTGACAAAGTCCCATGTGCAATTATTATGCGAGAACGACCTTAGATGAGGCACAAGTCAACTCCACAACAACGGAGAAGGAGCTGCTTGCGGTGGTATTTACAGTTAACATGTTTTATTCTTACCTTATAGGTTCAAAAGTTATTGTCTACACCGACCATGCCACGGATCGATACTTGCTCGCCAAGAAGGATGCCAAGCCACGACACATTTGATGGATCATTCTCTTGCAAGAGTTCGATCCTAAGATCAAGGACAAACGAGGAACTGAGAATTTGGTTGCGTATCACCTGTCTAGACTCCAACTGGACCCAACCGAGGGCGAGTTATTGATGATTATTTTGTTGATGAACGGCTTTATCGAGTAGAATCAACTCATGTGCCTTAGTATGCCGACTTGGCCAACTTCCTAGCATGTAGAGTCATACTACCCGAGTTCTCGTATCAACAGAATAAGTTTCTCTTCGACGCCAAACACTACTTTTGGGATGACTCGTATATGTTCAAACTTGAGATCGATAGAATTCATAGGCATTGTGCGCCGCAAGAAGAGGTTCAATCAATCATTGCTTATTGTCATTCCTTGCCTTATGGTGGACATGCCTCAACCACCAAAATCGCCGCAAAAGTGCTCAAATTCGGCTTCTTTTGGCCTACTTTTTTCAAGGACATGAGAGCTTATGTGGTGGTGCGTGAAAAAGCCAAAGAACGAGGAATATTTCAAGAAGGCACGAGATGTCCTAAAGTAGCATCCTTGAGGTTGAGTTATTTGATATTTGCGGTATTTATTTCATGGGTCCTTTTTTGAGCTCGTGAGGCAACAAGTTCATTCTAGTGGCGGTCGATTATGTCTCAAAGTTGATTGAAGCCATTGCTAGCCCTGCTGTCAATTCCAAAGTCGTTAAGCGGCTTCTCAAGAAGGTGATATTTCCTTGGTTTGGCTTTTCGAGAGTTGTTATTAGTGATTAGCGGTTCCCACTTCATCAAGTGCTCCTTTGACAAACTCTTGGAAAAATACAGAGTAAAGCACAAGGTCGCTACCAATTATCATCATCAAACAAGCGGTCAAGCCGAGATCTCAAATCGTGAAATAAAGAATATTTTGGAGAAAGTTGTCGGGTTCACTAGAAGGATTGGAGCCTCAAGCTTGACGATGCATTATGGGCCTACCGAACAACATACAAGACACCGATTGGAATGATACCCTTCAAATTGGTGTATGGAAAGTCGTGTCACTTGGCATTAGCGCTCAGACACAAGGCTTATTGGGCTATCAAAGCCATCAATTTTGAAATGCAAGAAGTAGCTCCGACAAGGGGTGTATGAGAAAGCCAAAATATACAAGGAGAGAACCAAGACGTGGCATTACAAGCATATTTTGCGAAGGGAATTCTGAGTTGGAGACTTTATTCTATTGTTCAACTTCAGGTTCGCTTATTTTCGGGCAAGTTCAAATCCAAATGGAGCGGACCGTTTCAGGTGCAACAGGTTTTTCCTCATGGGGTGGTGGAAATTTGGAGTGAAAGAATCGGTGCCTTCAAAGTGAACGAGAAAAGGCTCTAGTTCTACACAAAAGGCGAGCCGATTGGAGAAATTTTGACAATTTTTTCGTTGATACTAACGAGGAGTAGTGCACAAGTTGGATAGGTCGAGATCACGACGTTAAATCAGGCACTTCTTGGAAGGCAACCCAAGCTCTTTACTTATTCACACTTAGTCTTACTTTTGAGAAATTAAAAATCACAAAAATGCAAGAAAACAAATCAGGATATATTAGGTTAAATTTTAATTTTGTAAATCTTTCTGTAAATCTTTTCCTCTTTTTTAGGATTATGAGGGAGCTTACAGAAGATCAAAGGGAGTTCAAAACTTTATTGATTAGTTTTTCTTTGAATTATCTCTGAAAAACTAAGCAAAACAATACATTTTCATATTTCTTGCGGACCGCAATAGATTCTTGCTGGTCACAAGAAGTCAGTAAAGCAGCCCCAAAATCGTTATGTACTTGAAAAAATTTCAAGTTCTTCAAGTATCAATTTCTTGCGTCAGCAAGAAAATGCATCTTGAGGTCAGAGAGTTTTCACCCAAATCTTTGCGGATCGCAAAGATCTCAAAAATTCAAGGACAAGTCTTGTCGCAATCATCTCACCCTTTTCTCCCTTGAAAACAATGATGCCCCTTTCTATGGGACAACATGGATCGGACTCATTCATTTGCTATCCGAGATCGGGTAGATGATCCCGGCGTCCAACAACTTGTGTATCTCTTTCTACACCACTTCACTAATATTGGGGTTCAACCTCCATTGGACCTCAATGGTAGGCTTGTGACTGTCCTTAATTAGTATCAGATGCATACAGATGGAGGGATTGATGCCATTAAGGTCCCAAATTGTGTACCCGATCACCTTGTGATGTTTCCTCAATTCTCGAAGAAGTTTCTCAATTTGATCATCATTGAGGCATGTATTTGTAATCACCGGGTAACTCTCATTTGGTCCGAGATACTCATAACAAAGTGTGTCTGTAAGTAGTTATTATGTTGCAAGTATACAAATTGGAAAGTTTTTGTGTCGTTGGATATAGTGCTTTTCTAGAAGGTATCTTTTCTCGATTTGGCGTTTCAAGAGTTGTTATTAGTGATGACGGTTCCCACTTCATCAACCACTTCTTTGACAAACTCTTGGAAAAATATGAAGTAAATCATAAGGTCGCTACCGCTTATCATCCTCAAATAAGCGGTCAAGCCGAGATCTCGAATCATGAAATAAATAATATTTTGGAGAAGGTTGTCGGGTTCACCCAGAAGGATTGGAGCTAGGGGCGGATGCACATGGGAATGGGGGGACAAGTGTCCCCTTGGAAAAATAATTTGCAAAATAACCATGTGTATTTGTACGATTTTTCAAATTTTTTTGCAAAATAACCATGTATATTTAAAAATATGCGTCATTTTGCTCTCTAGAAAAAGTTATAAATCTTGCTTCCTGACGGAAATCCTTGATCCGCCCCTGATTGGAGCCTCAAGCTGACGATGCATTGTGGGCCTACCGAACGACCTACAAGACTTGATGTTGTTTGGTAGCAATGAATTTGTAAAAAATAAAACAATAAAAGTTGGTCTTGCTAGAGATTAAGGACCTTGGGTCTTAGGTTCACCAATCACTTACTTAGGTTAACATACAAGTATTTATCATAATTGTCAATTAAATGGACTAGGATGACCAAATTTAGGTAACAAAAGGTGATTTTTCAATTTAATACCTTCTCTAGTATAACCAAAGCCGATGGTTAGTCAAGTCTCGAATTATACTAGAATTAATGAAAACATTGTGGTTAGACGTTCCTAAATCGAAGTATCGGACAGTTACGCAATTGGTAAAGAGAATTAAGCGGAATCTAACAAATTCCTTGATCGACTCAGTTACAATTAGCAATCAAGTGTTATTTGGTTCAGAATCCAAGTTATCAATTTCTCAATCATCAAACTCAAACTCTAGATATAAAACAAGAGATAAAAAGAACAATATTCAATCAACAAGCATTCAAAGATTCATTTGTTAGAAAGAAAGTTTCATGGCTACCCCTAAAACTCTAGAGAGAAAATTAGCTTCTCAAGGCTAGACTAAGCACAAATGAAAGATCCATTACAACAAAGAGAGATAGACAAAGATAGAGAATAGAATAAATAAAATAGAAGAAATCTCTCGAGCAATGGAGCGATGTCTCTTGCCTTCTTCAAACCCTAGATCCTCTTTCTCCAAGCAAGAGCCGTCAGAAAGAAGAGAGAAATCATTCCAGAGAAGAGGAATCAAGAATAATGCAAGAAATTGATAGAAATATGTCCTTTTATAAAATATAATTTTTTTTGCAAATATGTCCTTTTAGAAAATGTAATTTATCTTTTGCTACGCATAATTGATACAATTTCAGGAGAATTCATAGGAGGTAGTATATTTGACAGCTCATGTTTCATTTATTGTTGTATTTTTTTGGCAAATATGTTCTATGTAAAAAATCATTACCAATGGCCTAATTTTATTTTTGCAGCAAAACTTCAAAGGAGTTGTCAACAAAAAAAACTTAAAGAGACTAATAAAGGCAAAAAAAACTTAAAGAGACTAATAAAGGCAAAAAAAACTTAAATCTCTTAAGTTTATCATTTACAACAAAAATTAATAGAAAGAATTGAATACTTGAAAGAGCAAAATGAGAGAAGAAAGAAATTTGTGGGAAGAAAGAAAAATGAGCGAGAGATCCCACAGTTGGTATTTATAGAGGAAGAAAAATGTGTGAAGAAAAAGATGGGCTTGATTCGTGGGAATCTGTGTTTGTTTGAAGCGTTGGATTGAGAAAAATGAACGGTTGGATTGAGAAGAAATGATGATCCGTAGAA
This sequence comes from Eleocharis quinqueflora, assembly GCA_964058865.1. Lineage (NCBI taxonomy): Eukaryota > Viridiplantae > Streptophyta > Magnoliopsida > Poales > Cyperaceae > Eleocharis > Eleocharis quinqueflora. Next base: position 41,481 of record CAXKVX010005133.1, read on the forward strand.
AGAGAGTTTATTAGTCCAGGACATTTTATTGACGTTGCTTTGGAGCAGCCAATATTAAAAGTTTTTATACCGGCTACTACGAAGTGTCCGATATTAAAGAGTTTTTATGACAGATCATTCCGAACATTCGCTATTAAAAACTAAGATTTTATCTACGATGAACTAAACAACCGCTATTAAAACTTCTCCACTGCTTTTTCGAGTTTCTATGCATGCATCTTTTATATCTCATTTTTGTTAAGATCCGTATAAATTGTTTCTACTGAATTTTGAAATTTCCACTTGAGCTTTTTAATATCGATTGTTTTATAGAATAAATATAAAATGAAGAGTATAATAACTCGTTTCTGTAATAATATGTACCAGACGGTGCATGTTTGACTTAGTCGGTATTATATTAGCGACAAGACTATGGCAGTGGATGTGATTATGTGAACTCATGACAGTGGACTCGCTCTTTAAATCTTTAAATAGACTTGCACGTAAAAGTTTATATCACTAAGCATGAATATAGGAACCACATGATTAGCACAGACTGTGATGGGTCTAATCTCGCTATGGAGAGAGACACGCTTAAATTTCACAAGAAACGTTTGAAAAATAAGAGTTTCAACCAATTATATTTTGTGCAGTAAAAAATATAAGAGTTTGAATTGCTGCGCAACTCACTTGACATATATGCTATTTGATACGATTTATGTTAGCCTTAGTTGGTATTATCAGAATCTGAGTTCCGTGTGTTATAAAAGTCTTTTGGAAAAAATTTAGCACTAAAATGAATGTGAAATTTCCTTATTCAGATCTTTTGTATAGAGTCTGGCTGATAAATTTTTAGAGATTCAGCATGCTACAATAAATATTTCTGTATGATTTAAGTGGAATTTTAACCTAATTATTACTATTCATGAACTGCCATATGGACTCCAATGGGCCTCGACTCGAGATGGGCCTTATATCGTGTCGTGTCAAAATAAATTAAGCCTTAATTTAATGTCCTATCACCACTAATTCGTATGGAAATGGGATGAATGAGAAAGGAGCTATATGAGGATTTTGTGTAGCACTAGAAGCACTACCATTATATATGAGCAGAAACATTAAAACATGAATAAAACACTAATAAAACATTAAAACCATTACAATTGTAAAAGACCTAACAGAAACAGTGACACACCTGATAAATATGAGATCATATAGAAACCATACAATTACTTATTTATTGTTTATCTTCTTACTACCATGAGGAAGAGGAGAGATGTAGCGATTCTTACTTTTTGAACATCTCCTTCACTGTTTGAAATCTTACTGCCTTGTCTCCAAACTTTGTAGCCTGATAATAATCCAGATACTCTTGGAACCGATAACCACCTGGATATAACAATTTTGGGTCGGGTTTGATAATGGCATTTCCACCTGGATTGTAGAATGTTGCAATAGACAACCTGCTGCCTTCCTTCTCTACCCGAACCCGGTGCAGGATGCTCTTGTACATCCCATTGCTCATCACTTCAACTTGGTCCCCTAGGTTTACAAATATTTTGTAATCTTTGTTAGGGGTTACCGGGACCCACTCACCATCCTTGTAAAATTCGAGACCCGGTACGGCATCGTCTTGCAGAAGCAAGATGATGCCACCCGCATCAGTGTGGGCCCGGAGGCCAAAAACTTGGTCTGGGTCGAGGCATTGTGGGTACTTGGCAACCTTTGTGCCAATAAATGGTGGTGCAAAAGTGTTCTTAATGTGGTCCTTGTGTAAGCCGAGATTTTCACTAAAGCCCTCTGCGAGCCTTTCCGCAACCTTAGTCAATTGGTTAATGTATATCTCCACAGTGTCACTGTCACAATGATTAAATGTTCTGTAAGAATGTAATCAGTTGTCAGGAATACTTGCCAGAATCTCAGAATGCAAGAATGGAATGTCAGAATGTTACTTACAACAAATATTAGATGAATTTAAGTTTATGTGAACTACTAGAATATCAGAATTCCAGAAAGCCAACAACAACAACAGTCTTTTGTCACAAACAACTTGGGGTAGGCTAGAAATGAAGTATAATGGATTTCATGTCCATAAAATTTGCTGATTTTTTATGTTGGCTTGCCAAGCCTATCACAACCCTCCTTACCGGGCTTTGGACCGGCTATGTAAAACATAGGCGGTGTTAATGCCAAAATGCCAAATTATCAGAATGTCACTTACAACAAATATTAGATGAAGTTTAATTAGTTTATCCTCACGAATAAATAACAAAATGTCAGAAATTAACCATTGCTGGAATGTCACAGAAGCACATGAAAGTAAGGCGTACCGGTATTCTGCTCCTATTTCGGGAAAATCCTCAATGTTAGATTTGGGTTGGTGTTGAAGGAAATAGGTACTTTCCCAATCTACTTCTGAGGCATTTGTTTTTGGTCCCAGTTCCTTGGCCAATTCTGAGTCAAAGAACTTCTTCTCCAGGTACTTCTCATAGTGACAGTTCACATAATCTTTCACCTTATCCATTAAACTGATATCAATACCATGGTTCTTCACCTGCCAAACAATTTTAATTTGTAATCATTAGAAGCTCAAAACAGTAATTAGAGTTGCATCACATATTATAGTCATTTTCTAACACTTGTATCAAATCACATATTATATGTTAGTTCAAAATTTTGAAACCTTAAATAAAACATCAGTACAAAACTAATAGGAAAAATTTATTTTCTACGTACCCAAAAGAACCCCCACTTCTCACATGCATCATGAAGTTGTGCCATTGTCTCAGTTCTCTTGTCTCCATTAAGAGCTTTCAGATCTATTACTGGAATCTCCATTCCTCAACAAATATATTTGTATGTAGAACTCTATTAGTTTGTTTAGAACAAATCATAATGCATGGTTAGAAACTAGCAACCTATATTTATAGGGATTCCTCTAGGGTCAAAATAGTCTCAATTGATGCTCTTAATTAATATTATCCATGTATCTACTTGTTGAATTGGGCTTAACAGTGTTGCAACTTACTAAGCATTCATCTCTTCCCACAGATTTGAAATTCTGTTTGCTTCCTTTGCAAACTTCAACACGGATTCATGAATATCAGAATTTCAATTAGATTCACTGTCTGAGATTTCCGGTCAAACTATATGGTATATTATATTAAAATGCATGAATATGGGAAAGAAAGAAGGATTGTCGATGTAAAGGTTTTGAAAAATCTATCATTTTTTTTGTTGAGTTTGTGTGCAGATGAACTTTTGAACTGAGTGGAGTTCAGTGTATGGACTGTGAGGTGCATGAATTGGTATAGTTGACTCATCTCAAATCATGTGCAAAGAATTTTCAATATTTTTTTAATTTATTTCTCGAATCTGTTCTTTTCTTGAAAAAAACAAAAAATATATATTATTGTTCCAAAACTTGATCTCCAGAATCATTCCCAAATTTTAGATGGCCGTTTCAGGAAAGTTGATTTTCCTTCTTGAATTTTTATTCTCGATCATTGATTAATTTAATTTGAGACGGCGCTCACTGATTTTTTCAGGGTTTCTGAGTTTGATTTTAGATGTAAATGAAAAGATATTTTCTATTCTTATTTTAACTTAATTGAAGATGATGTAATATTGTTGTTAACACTCCAACTTTTTCTATTTCTCACTCATTTCCTCTAAAACTAGTAAATGTGTTGTAACATATGGAGAAGGCGTTATTACAAGTTAAAACTCGTTATAACGAGTCTGATGGGCGGGCTCAGGAAGTTAGTAAAACAAACGCAGAAGGACAAAACTGGAAAGGACAAGACGCGTTATAACGAGTCACACACTCATTATGACGGAAGCAAGGATTTTTGGAGCTAGAATAACTATTGCCTATATATACAAGTGTGATTCTTCAAGAAAAATCAAGAACATTCCTCCAAGTTTAAAAGCAATCAAAGTACTGAGACCTCCCTCAAGCATCCAAAACCTCATAACCAATGTTAGAGTTTGAGTGTTGATTAGGATAGTCAGCACAGAAAGTCCACATGTTTGTTGATTGCCCAAAGTAAAGTAGTTTACTGGTTCATAATGCTCTAATAATTCTATTGTTTCTGTTAATTGGGTGGTTTCTTGCTCTACCAAAAAAATAATAATAATATGCTCACATATTGGAACTAAAAAAAATGTTAAATTTACAAACACGGAATTTCCACGTATAAGGATATATATCACTGTTGATTTTTTTTAAATAATAAAAAGTTCTAACAGCTCTCTGCTCTCCAAGCCATTTTATGGTAAATGACGACAGTTAGTGCATGGCACGTTGAAAGAAAGACAATAAGCAGCATTGTTGGTTGGATAATCAACTATAAGGTTATATGATTCTGCTACAATGAAAGAAAAATGTTCTATCATTGCATGAATCACGAAGGGGGTGTATAAATGTATTATGTCAGAACACAAGTTGCGGTGATCATGATTATATCATGACCTATTTCAAACAAAAATATATATATACTTTCGAAACATTAAAATATAACTCTTTTGTCATTTTTCAAATTGCAGTTCACGTAGTTTAGCATATTTAGCGTTTTATAGGTGATAAAACGGTGATAAAACGATCGATCAAAATATGCTTAATAAAAAGATACAATAATAATTTTAATCTCATAAAATATATTTTCAAAGATCCAAATGATACCTAAAACTTGATCTGCATAAAAGATAACAACTAAAATGACAAATAAACAGCGCATAAAAATTTGCAACAATGCAAAGATGAATGCGCTCTTGATTGCACATTATTTCCTCATTTCTAAGCTCTCAAATCCAAATATTTGCATAAACAGCTAACTTTTGCTGGTTGGTTTTGAACTCTTTAGAGCAAGTGCAAGCTTTTTCAAGTCCTCTCTTTCCCTATCACCCATAATAGGTGATGAGTCACCAAGAGGGAGCGCATGGTATCGGCTCGGTTCCCCCCTACGATCCAGCAATCCAAGATCACTATTCGATCTCATGGCCTCTGCCTCAACACTACTTGGCCTTACAATATTAAGAGAAGCTCTTGGGTGTTTCTCCGACCGAGGGAACCTCTCCATCGTTGTTATGCTACTCGAGGGGGAACTTTCGTCCGAGCAAGAGACACTTGCAGACTCCCATGCAAATTGAGACGTTCGATCTCTGTCTTTATCTTTATCAGCATTTGAATTCACCTTCCCTGTCACAATTTTCTTGATCTTGCCAAAAATACTGTGGCTCTTGTGTTTCAAATGCTTGCTTTGTTCTCTTCTCGGGGTACTTAATGTCGAAGGTGGCTGAGATGAGGAGTAATCAAAATCTAGGTCCATAAGGTCTATCTTGTTTATGTCGATGCTAAGGTTGGAGTATTCTTGTATGAGTTGCTTCACCTTCTCTCGGGAATGGTAGCTCGGGCTCTTGTTTAGCTCACTTGCAACCCCTTTGACTTTGGAGGGATGTTTCAGTTCATGGCAAAGGCCTGCATTGAGCCGCCTGAGGTAGACAACTTCTTCTACGCTTAAAGAATGGACATTTCTGAGTTCAGCAATTTCTTGCTCCAATTTCTCGTTCGTTTCTCTCAGGCGAGTTGCTTCTTCTAATACTTGTTCCTGTAAGCAATTGACCCAACATATTATAATCACTTATCAATTAACTAGAAGATCAACATGAAGCAACTCAAAAAGCAGAACAAAAGAAAGTGTTTTGTGTTGATGATGCGTGGAGAACCTAAAATTTCAGAAGTATGAGAACAAAAATTTTCAAGATGAAAAATTTCTAACAACTCATATTTGTAACCCCAACCAATAACTAAGGAATATAACTGCCAAGATAGAACTATTATTAGTTACCTCTGGGCCTCTCATAGCATTAGAAGCTACAGATTGCACATTCTCTAGTTGATGAGCCAATCCTGAGTTCTCCTCTTCAAGCCTAGCATTGAGATTTTTCAATTCATCCAATTCCTCTTCCAACTCATTGACCCGTTCAAGCTTCCTCTCAATCTCCTCGTAATCAGCAGCACTTTTGTCCTCCTTATCTGTGAGTGTCACTATGCTTTCTCGCAGCGATGCCATCTTTTCTTGTGTGTTGTCATCCTCAGATCTCACCCTGCATATACATCAATATAAAAAGTTTAATCTCATTAAACTCAAACTACAAATATCCCAGATAATTAATACTTTCGGTACTGATACATTGCCTCAACCCTGACACGCAGACCCACACAGTCAAATCTTATAGGAAATCTGTCTTGTTGGTGAATGTAGGGGTTTTTAGAAGGGCATTGAGGTTGGGGCATTTTATATTTTTCCTAACAATACTCTATTAGATGTAGAGGGGTGGGAAGGTGGATTTGGATTTTCCTTTTTGTTAGAGTAAACATAGAATTTAATTTTTGTTGGGTTCTTTTTTTTTGTAGGCAAAAGCCATTTTTGTTGGTTTTGACCTGTTTTTAAGTTTATAGTACAGCGTTCTTACACATGAATCAAACAAAGAGTGTTCAACTAAATGAAAAAAAGAATACGCTTTAGAATCTGGATTTTCTTGCCAGTTTTCATAAGAACAAAATTTATTCTCAAAGTAATAAGGCGAACCTCTTTCTAAGCATCTTAATCTTCTCCTTGTTTCTATCAAGCTTGTTTGTCACCTTCTCCAACTCCATAATTTTATTCTTGAGCCTCTCATTCTCATCTTGTAAAGACTCTACCTTGTGAGAGAGGAACTTGGCCTCAGTAGAGTTTGCCTTTAACATGTTCTCCATTTCTTTCATAGCCTCCTCCTGTTCCTTCAAACCATAGTACTCTAACATTTGCACCTCTAGACTTTGCTCTCTTTGTAGCAACGTCTCAGTTAATGCACGGAGTAGATCAATCTCTTTTTCTTTCTCTATGTCATCAGGTTTATCTAGTTCAACTTTTGGTGCAGCATAGTTTTTGGATTGTTCAGTACATGGTGGACAGACAGGGATGGTATCTTCTTTTGTCTCTAGCAATGTTTGAGGCAAAATGTGGACGTACTTGATCTCATCCTCTTCATCTGAATCGTCTTCCTCGAGCAAGTCCCGAACTAGCATACGGGCCCACTCGGTTGCCTGATTTTTCACTTTAACACTGGTATTCCCTTGCTCAAATTTTGTTTCAGGCTCCTTTTTGAACTGGCCAACCTTTGCTGGAAAAAGGGAGTGAGGTTTCTTTGATAGCATTTCAGTGTGTTTGATCTCCTGCTCTTTCTCTAAATTGACACTTTTCTGTTGTTCAACTTTAATTTTGGTCTCTGTTGCAAACAGAGGTTCGGGTTTGTTTGAGATAATTTCTTCTTCTCCCTTGAACAGTTCGTCACTTAGTACTTGGTCACACTTAATCACCTTTTCTTTTTCCAAATTGTTGCCCTGCTCTGTTTCAATTTTTGTCACAAGTTCACTTCCATTGGTGTTTTCTTCCTCCTCTGCTTCATTTTGTTCTTCTGGTGCTTCTACGAGGGGCGGAAGAGACGGTGGAGTGATGCATATCCTCCGCTGGAGTACATTTGAATAACCTTCATCCTTCAAGGGAAAAAAACAAAAATTAGGGCATAATTATTTGGTTCAATTGTAAATGGTAAATATTTTTTATGAGTGACATTTCTTCTCAATTGATCACTACAGATTCTAGCAAGTAGCAAAAGAAACAAATAAAAAATCAAACAATTGAATTAAACAAAGAATAGATTTGTACGTCTGGTTTGTCATGCATTATATGATCTGTTCATCTCTAATGAGGATCTTCATTTATTCAAAAAAAATATATATTATATGCACCATAATCAGTTCGGCACATCATCAGCTTAATTGGAACAAATAATTAGTTTGAGCAACATACAGTGCTTATGATGTTGAGTCCTCCCACAAAGCCTCTGAGACTATTTGTGGGGACCGCAGGTTTGGAGCCTTCAGAATTATCAAATGCAGAAGCTGCTTCCATTGGGGATCCTGAGCTTTTTGGTAATGCCACATCAGCTCCCACCTTTTTCAAGTCCGACTCTACACAAAGAGTAGAGAAATAGGACACATGAATTCAAAATTTTGGGCTATTGAAAAGAGTGATCAATTAAGGATAGCAAGCAGTGGTAGATGGTACACATCTGAAATTACAGTGATGCCCACTTGTGCAAAAATTGATTCATTAACTTTCATAATTCTTACTTTTTTCAGTTCAAATGTAACACAACTAAACAAAGAAAAGGTGTTGCATTGCCCATCATCATCATCATCATCATCTTGGGAATTTAATGTGAAATTGAAATCCTTCAATTTTGTATAATCTAAGCATCGCCCTTTGATGCTTTTGTTCCTCTTGCCATCATTTTTTATTTTTGTCCCCTCTTTTGTATGGCTGTAAATGTTTTACTAAAGAGAAAAGGAAAACCTCAAGGATTGGGACTGCCAAATAGACCGATGGAAGTCCACGATCTCAGCTGGTTGTTTCTGTTATTGAAGCTTCTCAAGCAATTTGGTATTATATATTAATTAGATTGGGTATCATTCAAGTAAGATTACTGGCAATCTGGCATGGCATGGAAAACGAGCACATACCAAAATTGAATTATTAGAGTAATCAGATAGTCAGAACAAGCTGTGCATATAAATTTAAACAGAAATATACCCTTCCTACACAGTAACAAGTTTAGAATTTGAGCTTTCTAAAAAAAATGATAACTTAACAGTAATTTTATGAGGTCTAAATATTATAATTTGGCTACAATATGGACATAATTGAAAATAATTCGTTTTATAATGAAAACAGCAGTCAAAATACTATAAATTTTAGAAAGCAAACCAAAGTATTCATAAATTCCGCAGATAATACCTATGTAAATTAATAAATTAGTTGCAAAATTGGCAAATTTACAAATAAGTACATACAAAAAAATTATTTAGTTACAATTATTTAAACCCTCTATTTGTTCAGGAATCAGGATAGATGCTGAAACAATATAATTTTAGGTGCTCTTCAGAACTATTAGTTTGCAACAGAAAATAAAAATAAAATAAATAAATTACCTGATCGAGTTGCCCGAAGGTTAGTCTTTTGCTTCGATCGTTTATTTGACATCAAATATCCAGCGACGGAGAAAGCAACAGCCGCCCCCGCAGTGATAAATGGTTCCAATTCCATTTATCAGGGTTAACAAATAAAAAAGTAAAAAGAAAGAGGATCAAAAGGGGGGAAAAGAAAAAGAGATATTTTTTTGGGCTCGAAAGAAAAAGTGTTGGGTTTTGATCAGACGCTTCTATGTAATATTTTGTCGAGCACTAACTGGAGAGTTCTCCTTTCCATCAGGTTTCTCTTGATCATCTTCTTCCTCTTCCATTAATGCTCCCTGTAAAAGCTTCAAACATGGAGAGGGAGAAGGAAAAGTCTAATTTTCCTTTCTATATTTCTCGTTTTCGTTTCAAATTCTTTTCGTCTCTAGCTCGCTGTTGTTTCTCTACTTTTCCTTTCTATATTTCTTCGTTTTCGTTTCAAACTCCTTTCTTCTCTCGCTCGCTGTTGTTTCTAAATATTCTCGGAACAAATAAAATCAAGTCGTATCTTGTTTGAAAATTTCACGATCTCCCCGACTATGGTTTCAAGTGGAGTATTTAATTAAATTTCTGTGGGTTCCTGTGGAATGGTGCTTTCAATTTTCACTTGTTTTATGTTTTCATTCATGCTGCTCTTGGACTTGCGTGAAAATCATGACAAATTTAGTGTGAATAAAACAGGTGGACCTGGTCTATAAATTTATTGTGTTACAAAGAAAGAACCCACCTAACCCGAAATTTTTTTAATTAATAAAAATAATATATAAAATTTTGTCAGACAAATCTACTATCCTCGCAGATTCCATTGGCGAGTTTACTTTTTTTTACATTTTCTATGATTTAAAAAAAAAGATGCATATAGATCATAAAACTCGTCACTGCAAGTGACGAGTATAGCATGCACCAATAATTAAGCACCAAATATACCGATCCAATGGCTAAGGAAATGCAAAGTTTATACTCGGCACTGGCAGTGTCGAGTGTAAAATGTGTTCTTTCTAAATACATTTATGCTATTAAAAAAATGGACGCATGCTATACTTGCCACTGCCAGTGTCGAGTTTAGGCTCTATACTCGCCACTGTCAGTTGCAAGTATAGCATGCGTAAAATATTGCAAAAAATATTAAAAAAAAAGGTAAACTCGCTAGTGGAATCTGCGATGATAGTAGATCTCGAATTTAGTTTGACAATTTCTTATATATTTTTTATTATATATATTAGTTTATTAATTAAAAATTTTTGACCGCCTAACTATTGTAGTACAGTTGAAATAAAAATTAACTATTATTGCAGTCAGCAATTTAATATCCTACATATGAATTGTATTTTAATAGAAATATATTCAAACATCAAATTGAATGATATATATGCGAAAAATTATGTGCATAAGATTTTTTTTATAGTTTCCATGTTATTATCATAATTGTTTAATATTGAATAATGTCTTATGTTAAAAGTTTATCTAAAATGTCCAAGTTTATATTTTTGAATTAATTCATGAAAATAAGTTATATATTTTTCATGCAAATATCTTATAATCTATGTAGTCTGAAAGTTATTCTAATGATTGTTTATGACATATATCAACTTTTGGTATACTTGATATTCATATAACATAATTGTATTTTTTTTCTTCAACATGAATAATATTTTATGTTCACTTCGATTGAAATATTAGCTGTATTATTGTTTTTAGAAAATAAAAAATACTTTGATCTAAACTAAATTTGAAAAACAAAAAATGCAACAAAAATAAAAGAAAAAGATTGTTGCGTAACTCTATTAACGTGCATCGGATTCGCCTAAACAGACTTCATATTCGAATCTGATATGTATCAGAGATGCAAATTTGCATTTATTTCGCGTGCAATGCATTTATGCATGTCAAATATGTCAAATACGTGCATCTGTTGCAAAAAGGCTCACATGCACCGGGCTCAACTGAGAAAGAATTGAAGAATTAGTGTGGTTATTTATATAGACATATATTGACATCACCTATGCGACAAACATTGAGCATTTGCGCGACAAAAGAACATGAAAATCAAAGTTGCTCTCGTTTTTCACTCATCAGTACTTCAAATTATTTCTAATACAAAAGAACATTTTTATTAAATTTAACCTCTAATAATTTCAAAATTGCACAAGGATTATTAACATTCGTTTCTCTCCTCTCTAACATTTATTTCTCCTTAGAAGTTCAATATCTTCTTTAAAATATTTTTGTATATCAAATTATGCACATATAATAATAATAACAATCTTATATTTCAAATCTTTTAATATATATTTTGTTTTAAAACCATTCACATATATTGCACTTGTATATTCAATTTTTTAAAGAGTAATTATAACATTCATGAACTTCTCGTCCCACTCTTGCGTCTCCCGCATAACGACAAAAAAGTTGACACTGTCGCTTAGTGTTCTAAATTCGTTTCGTTTCGTTCCAAACACGGCTTGGCACGACACGAAACGGCACGACACGGTTAATATTTTATTATATTTACCATGTTGTTCCGTGTTGTGCCAAAAATTGGAAGGGATCGGAACGAAACGGTTAAGACACGACATGTTTAGGCACGCCGTGCCTAAACGTGCCATGTCTTAACCGTGCCGTGCATAAACTTGTCGTGCCTAATCGTGACGTGTTGCTTCGGCACGGCGTACCTTATTCGTGTTAATCGTGCCGAAAATAATAATAAAAACTAAAAAAATAGATAATTTTTTTACAAGAACATAAAAATCTGAAAAAGTTTGATGCTAGTGTTGTCCTTGGCACTTGACACTACGTTAGAAGTTGAACGAATTTAGAACTCTCGCTGGAAAATTTCCAAAAAAATTGAACTTTTGTGCCTATATGTGCCTATCTGTGCCTACATGTGCCTATATGTGCCTATCCGTTCTTAGTCGTGTCGTCGTGTCGTGCCTAAATGTGTCGTGTCTAGACGTGTTCTCGTGTCGTGCCTCTCCTCGTAAACGTTCTGTGTCGTGTCGTGTCCTACAGTAGGAAACCTAAGCACGACACGCTTAAGACACGGCACGTGAATAGTACCTTGTCGTGTCTTATGCCGTGTCTTAGCAGTGTCGTGTCATTATTGTGTCGTATCGTGCCATTTCGTGACGTTTTTAGATACGCAGACACAATTTTGAGAACTCTATTGCCGCTCGTCGCTCGTCTTGTGCTCATTTCTCTCTTGCGCCCCTTTCTTTCTCGTTTCTCCTTTATCTTTCGAATAGGGCGACAAATAATAGTACATGCCCTATTGTCGTGACTCTACATCCTTTATGCTTATTGAATAACAAGAAACAATAACAACTTTAGAAGAAATGAAAAGAGGTGAGATGATTATGTAACAACTTTAGCCTCTGTTTTTTCTCAATATTTGGATCGATTACTTGATATTTTATATAAGAACAAGCAAGTCTCTATTTTATAACAAACAAGTTTCTATATATTCGAACATACAAGTCTTAAAAAAACGTTCAAATCTATATATTCGAAAATGCAAGTCTTTATATTAGAACAATCAAGTATCTATTATAACAAACAAGTCTATGTTAAAACATGCAAGTCTTATATTAGAATAAACAAGTCTCTATATTAGAAATTGTAAGTTTTTATATTGGAACAAGAAGATCTTTATTATAACAAGCATATCTCATTAGTGGAACCTGCAAGTCTCATTAGTGAAATATTCAAGTCTCTATAGAACCTGCAATTTTTTATATTAGAACATTTAAGTCTTTATATCATAACAAGCAAGTCTCTATATTATAACCTGCAAGTTTCAAATATTTGAAACCCGCAAGTATCAATATTGGAACATGCAAGTCTCTATACGAGAACATGCAAATCTCTATATTAGAATCAGCAAGTCTCGATATTATAACCTACGAGTCTTTTAAAAAATTACAGTAATTTTACAGCAAAATTAGAATTTTCCAACAAAATTCTAATGTAAAGACTTGTCGTATTAAAATAAAGACTTGTCGTTGGAAGCAGAAAAGAGAGTTAACTTTTTTTTTGTCTAGTAATGAAAAATTGTTATGGAAGACGGTTAAGAGAAATGTTAGTAATTACCTTTTTAAAATTCTCATATCCTCGTATCTATATTGTAGACCTGCACCATCATCCAGCGGAGTATCTATGCTATATTATTAAGCACCTAAGTGTCCTGATCCGGCTACGGTTGAGATTTATTTTTAAAATTTCAGAATCAATACCAGTCGTTCGATTGACTTCTTTTTAAAACTGTGGCACTGCTTTTGGTTTTCCATGTAGAAGTGTGAATTTCACCTCGATCACGTTTCTGTCACGATAGTTCTACGAAATATCACACGATATTGGTCATACACAACTTCCTTCTTCTCTTCGTCGCTCCAACCTAAACCCTAACCTACCCGATCGACTTCGTCTCTACAGAGACCTCTCTAGAGATATCCGCCCCTCTCTTCGCTCATCAAAACCTCAACTCGCATGTCTCTCACATACACAAATCTTCAACTATGTCGCTTCCATTACAAATTTGTTGCATCGCTGGCCTCCTTCCTCGCCATTTCTTACCTTGTCGACTTGTGGAGACGAAGTCTCAGGAGCCATGCTCCACTCGAAGAGAGAAGCCTCCGTGCTTAAAGCAATTTTTGTGGAGGACCCCACCACGCTCCCATTTTTATGTTCCTACGACAACACTCGTGACTCTTAACGAATGATCATCATTGATAGTTTAAAAAATTAGAGCCCACCAAAAGGATCTTCTACAGTTACTTTTAGATATGTTACATATAGGATCTATAGGATCTAAATCATACAACGATAAAAAAATATTACCGTTAAACAGTAGATATATATATATACCTCCTTGTATATTTAAAAACAACAATAATAAAAATTATTCTACCATTCATCTTCTTGTTTAAGCAAACCAGTAAAATCAACCCGTGTTGTTCTGTAATTGCAAATTATATCTTTAAATCATTTCTCTTGCCTACCCCTGGAAATTTAAATTGAACACAGCCCAGTGAACATTTAAAGGAGTGCCTACCCCTGAAAAAATAAATGCCTACCTCTGGTTTAAGCCCAACTTCTTATATCAGCCCAATACTCAATAATATAAGGAAAAGTTGCAGCCTAATACTCAATAATATAAGGAAAAGCTGCAGCCCAAATATTTATGGCCTTAGGCCTTGTCGCCCTGGCCTTTGTTGAAGCGGAATAACCAAGAAAAAAAGAAAAAAAAATCGAATCTATTGGCTGTCCTCTGTTGAAGCGGAATAACAAAAAAAAAGAAAAAAATCGAATCTGTTGGTTGTTGCCCTGGCCTCTGTTGAAGCGGCGAAAACAGAATTGCTGCGGCAACGAAAAAAATTCCAACGAAACCCTAGCCGTGCCCGTCCAGCCGTCCCTGCACTGCACGCCGCTGTCCCTGCAGCTGCAAGCTGTTCTCTGCCATCTGGTGTCGACCGTCGTCAGTTCGTCACAGACTTACCGAGTCACAGCCACCGTCCAGGCGACCAGTCGTTGCTTGCCCCTGTCGGCCTGCCCCCTTGGCCACCATCCTTGCACCAGCACTGCACAACAGCACAGACGCCATGTCGACCAGTCGCCTCTGACTCTGAGCCTCTCGGTTCGTTCAGCAAAGAGCCAAAAACCAAGAACCGTTCAGCAAGACCAAGAACCGTTCAGCCAAAGACCAAGAACCAGTCGCCTCACTTTAGATTGGCTCGTCCCATTCAGAAAGCACCGTTTCTGGCTCGCCCCGTTCAGCAAGACAGCAAGTCAGCTCAGTTGTCAGAAGATTCTCAGAAACTCCGACTGCCCGACTGGTCAGCCGCTCCGTTCAGCAAAGACAGCAACAATTTTAGCAAATATTTTTAAATTTGAGGTTATTTTCTGATTATTTATTTGCAGAAATTCAGCAATTAATTGTAGTCATAAATTCATTATATAGTGTTTATTTGCAGAAATTAAATTTTTGAGGAAGACAATTTCAGTTCGAAGGCAATCAACAAATAAAGGCTTGATACGCACATACGATACAACAATGAAGGTATACTCGTATTCTAGTCTCCATATAGGACCAATTCATTTTATGTTGCATTGCATAAATTAAGTTTCGTATTGTCATATAGGACCAATTTATCGAAATTTAAATTGATGTAGGTCGGTACCCGTTCGAGAATTATGCAAAGATTCCAAAATATGAAGACTCGTAGAGGCCAACTCGATTTACCATCGACATCTTAATTTTATTTTGTTTGTGCTAGTGTATTTTATTTATATGTAAAACATACTTTTTAATGGTATTTAATATTTTGGAAGAAATTTATATTTTTTTAATTTTTATATATATTTGTGTCTACTCCTGAATGAAATTCTGGATCTGCCGGTGGCATATGCTGGTACAGTTTACAAATGATATTTTAATGCACATCTGTATTGAGCCAAAGCATCATGCCATCAGTCATGCCACCAGATTGCATGTTTCCCCTGCTCATGTGCAACAATTGATAATTAAGGTTATTTTCTAATGATAGGTTATTTTCCACGCTGTCATTTATTTATTTCTTATTTTTTTTAAATTGAATTCAAAACAAACTAATCATTTTATCGGTGGACATCGTTGATAATTAAATTTTCTTTATTTTTTATATTTTTTCTTAGTAAATATTATATTTCATTACATAATATTCTCTTGTTGTTGTTGTTATACACTTACTAGAAGTATACATACGGATCTAAAATTGTATTAGAGGGAAACCTTTATAATTCCAAGTGATGTTGGTTCCTGGAATTATTAAATCATTAAATGGATGGCGTTGAATATTACAAGTAGAATGCCGTACGATCGATCCTTTACAGATGGATGTAGAGTTTAAAAAAAATCCGGGCGGGTCTACCCGCCCGTGTCCGACCCGTGCCCGGATCCGTCCGGATTCGCGGATCCCGGATTCACGGATCTATCACGGGTCGGGTTGGCTCTAAATCCTTCAAATCCGTTCAAACCCGTGCCCGTGTAGACCCGTGCCCGACCCGTCCCAAGACCCGCCCGTGCCCGACCCGTGGATCCGACCCGTAGATCCGTGCAAAAATTCAAAAAAATAAAAAAAATAAAAAAAAAATAAAAAAAAATCAAAAAAAATCAGAAAAATTCGAAATATATATATATATTAAAATAATGTGCAGTTTTAAATTCAAAAATTCAAAAAAATAAAAAAAATTCAAAAAATTCAAAAAATTCAAAAATTTGGACGGATCCGACCCGACCCGCCCGGATCCGTGCCCGACCCGTCTAGACTCGCCCGGATCCTACCCGCCCGGGTTTATCACGGGTCGGGTTGGGGGTTTTGGGTTAGGACCCGTGCATACCCGCCCCGTCGTACCCGTGGATCCGCCGTACCCGTGGATCCGTGGATCCAGACGGGTTGGATCCACGGGTACCCGACCCGCCCCGTTTTGAGAACCCTAGATGGATGATTGTCATCTACAGTTCTCTACCCAAACTTGTATGTTGAGGTGGCGGGTCGGGTGGGTCGGGCGGAGTTTGGGTCGAATCGGGTTAGTTTGATTTTTCTTAAAATTCGGGTTGTGGGTCAGGTCGGGTGAGATCGGGTCGGGCAACATCGACGTTTTTCGGGTGCTGGGTCGGGTCTCGGGTCGGGCAACATCGATGTTTTGGGGTGTTGGTTCGGGTTGGGCGAGATCGGGTCGGGCTTCGAATCAGGCAACGTCGATGTTTTTCTGGTATCAGGCCGGGTCGAGTCTCTGGTCGGGCAACATCGATGTTTTTCGGGTGTCGAGTCACTAAAACAGGTAAGGACAATAAATAAGATAAATGAAAGATTATTTGCAAGTCATCAAGCAATTCAAAATTCAGTAGCTGAGGAGAATTTGCAGATTTGAGACATTATATGTGCAACATTTGAATCTGACAAAGATGTAAACTAATAATGAAAAAAACACCTCCGACTAGCAAAAAAATATTATTACTGATATGTTGATCAGCTACGGAAAGAGATGACAATGCTTAATTATAGGACTAGAAGAAAAAATGGATTTATAACATTTTTGTCTAGCAAAGTTAATTGGGCCACAAAAATTTTGGGTTTTAAACAGATTTGTTAGAGGAATGTGTTTAGATTGTCTACTAGTTTCACGGGCATTTTATAAGCTTAAGAAAAGTTTTTTCCTAAGCACAGCATTGTCGAATGCACGAAACGATCACGCAAATACTTTCTTGCGTTTTACGTTGCATTTTAAGAGCGCAAATACCTTCTTGCAGGTCGGGCGAGTTTGCATCATTCGATGTCGCCTCAAATCAGGTTATGGATCTTCTCGGGTCGGGTCGGATTTCGGGTCATCAGGTGTCGCCTCAAATCGGGTTATGGATTGTCTCAGGTCGGGTCGGGTCGGGTCGGGTTTCGGTCATCAGGTGTCGCCTCGAATCGGGTTATGGATCATCTCGGGTCGAATCGGGTCGGATTTCGAATCATCAGGTGTCCCCTTGAATCGGATTATGAATCTTCTCGGGTCGGATCGGGTCAGGTTCTGCCACCTCTACGTGTACTAGCACTACTTTGGGAATTCACATCCCCTGAAATATCTCACTGAAATGAGCAGCGGGCCCCTCTGAATTCTCACCGTTGCTATAACGTCGTATCATACCCGCACAGTAATTGCTACAGTACCAACACACACAAAACTGACCATTTCTCCTACTTTGGAAATTCACATCGACAACTAATTTATAATATGTGGAGGACACGTCGACACCTCACTTTTGTTTGAGAAAAAAAAACAAGCCGATGAAATACTGGTTGAACGGGTTCAGTTGTCTTTAAATGCATTTCGAGGGTATTTCTGGTCTACATACTACACATTAATTTTGTGAAATTTAAACTCATACGGTCATACCCCTAAATAATAGTGTAGATAGATCTAATCACTTAGCAAGTATTTTACATTGTAAACAGGTACTTTACCGATGCAGTAGTATTTTACATTTAAACAGGTACTTTACCGATGCAGTATATGGGTGAATAACTACATACTAGTTGTCTAGTTCCATGATTTATGACTAATTTGATAATTCACTGGCCATGCAAAAGCGCTCCACGCATATACATGCGACATGAGAAATCATTATCACGCGTCGAGTAGCGGAGGGACCACAGAGATAGCAAGAAAAATCAACGAAAAACGAAATTGGCGCTGTTGCGAATGAGAAAAGGAAATTGGCACAAAGATACCACGCGTCGGGGACACACGTTAACCATCCGAACAAACACACAGCGAGCGGTAGAAGAAATCGACAGAAAAAGTTCCGCACTGTTGCGAATAGACAGTACAACGCGTCAATCATACGAAGAAACATGCAGACAGAGGCAGAAGAAATCGCGAAGAGAAAAAAAATCAACATGTGGCGGCCATCCCTGTAGATTACCTCTATCAACACAACACGCAGCAAAAAAAAATCAACACGCGTCAATCATCCCTGCAGATCACCTCTAGCGGGAGAAAAAAACACTATTCACGAATGAACAGTGTCAATGTTCAGCAATGATATATAGAAAGTCATTTCTTGTTTGACAATTTACAAAATCATACGATGTGCATAACATATGATGCGCATTATAACATTTCTTTCTTTTTTGTAAAGTATGACAAAATGCTTAATTATACATGAATTTAGCATATGTTTATAAATAAATCCAGTTTTAAGTTTGCTGCTTCTTAATTATATAAGATTCACAGATAAAGCACAAGTAAATATTCACGCCTCAATAAATTGATGTACCACATGTTTAATTTGAGTTTTTATATATCTTGAATTTCTGAGAGAGCCATAAATCTAATTGATCTCAGAAATATTTAATAGCTTCACCGGAGGTTTGATACCATCAATTAATGCAGAACATGCCCTCCTCGCAAGATTTGTTGCCCGCAGTCCAATAATCCCATGCTGGGTGGGACTTCCATGTCAGTTAGGTAGTCCAATATGGTTAATCTAATGCAACAAAAATGCTCACACAACACACGGATCCCTGTCCGGTTTACAGAACCTCGCTTGGTTAGTCCCACAGGAGAAGATTTAGGCGGAAGAGGGCTTATAAAAGGAGAGAGATATGCAGCGTAGAAAATCGGTTTTAGACGAAAAAAAAAGAAAAAAGAGAAAAGTAAATCGACGGGAAAAAAAAAAGAGAAAAATGAGTAAAAGCACTGTAGAAGCTACAATGGCTTCCCTTGGGCCCCGCTTATCTAACTCTCACTAAAAAGAAAATTCGCACTGTAAAAGCTACAGTGCGAATGAACAGTAAACACATTGCCAGTAAACGCATCGAACAATGATATAGTTATAGATGTAATATGTCGGTTAAAATGTGAACATTAGGAGATAATTCTCAACTCCGCTAGTCCTCTCTAACAGATAATTTTTTTCTAGCTTTAAATTTAATTATTCAGATTTTCAAACACAATGAGATTGACAAAAATAATAGATATTAGTGAACCAAAAGAAATAATAATTATTATAAATATTCAAAATTTCTCTCTCAAAAAATTCAACAATAAATAACATGTTTAGAGGCAAAGGAGAGATTTAGACACACTTGTTCCACATACATAAAATATTTCAATTATAACATATTATTTGTTTCAGTCTTCTTTATATATAAGTAGGGATGTTGATGTGTAGGTATGGGTTAAGAGTGTTTGTGTTCTTACACTTGCTAGAAATTAGTTTTATTCATAAGCTGCATTATTTATTAAGTACTGAACTTATTTGATCATATATTCATCCATTAGTGTGAGAATTTCACGGATGAATAACATATAATTATCGAAAAAAAATTAATAACATATACGATCCATCATAAAATATATTATGTTGCTTTGAACACATGATGTACATAATAATAATAACAATCATAATAGGAATAATAATATTGATAATAATAACAATAATAATAATAATAATAATAATAATAATAAATTAATAAGTTGACTCATTATTTTTTAAACAGTATAAATTTACTATTTAAAAAATGTAGGTCTGGTACATATGGTGTTAGATCCCATCTCTCAACAAAGAGCTGTAGGTTCAAATTCCGCAGGAGTCATTTAAAAAGCAATATATGCCAGATATATTAAAAAAATAAAGAAAATGGTATATAAAAATCATAACTATAAAAATATTGAAGAAAATCAAATTTCGTGATCTTTAGAGCTTTCTAGCTATATTTTAAATATTTTTTTAAAAACAGTACAATTTAATATTAAAAAACATGACTTTTTCAGAACTGTTTTTAAAAAATATTTAAAATATAGCTAGAAAGTTCTAAAAATCATGAAATTTGATTTCCTACAAGATTTTGATATAAAAATTTTATTGAGCAACTTAAATTTAAATTTTGACCATAAAAAATTAGCTAATGTGAAATTTGAAGTGCAAACATTTTTACATTAGTCATACTCTATAGTACCGAAGTGCAAACATTTTTACATTAGCCATACTCTATATAAATGTATGTATACATATTATCTGAATGCATGCATCTCATGATAAAATTTATGAAACAGTAGCATTCGCTGTTACATAAATGCTCTATTATGTCCTTCATTTTATATTTGTTGTACAAAATTGCTTATAAAAAAATTGTCAGTGGCACTGTCGAAATTAAGTTCACACCTCTAATAGCAAATTGTAACGAAATCAATTATAAAATGTGCCAGAAAAGAATATTAGACTCTTATAATTAGACAAAATTGTCTATTTCAAATATATAAATATGTGCTTGTTAACAGACATTTTTTTAATAACTAAGCCCTACTTAGTTTAGTGATAAGACACAAAGTTTACATTAGAAAGGTATATGATT
This sequence comes from Eleocharis quinqueflora, assembly GCA_964058865.1. Classification (NCBI taxonomy): domain Eukaryota; kingdom Viridiplantae; phylum Streptophyta; class Magnoliopsida; order Poales; family Cyperaceae; genus Eleocharis; species Eleocharis quinqueflora. Next base: position 62,400 of record CAXKVX010005133.1, read on the forward strand.
CAAGTCTTGGAAGATGTTACTTTTAAGAGTTTTTTTCAAGTTTATTTTCTAATTTGTTTGTGGTTGTGTGTAGTTCCTATCGGAACTTGAACTCCAGATTTTCCTCATAAAAATCTTGTACCTTACCACTATACTAAGTAAGGCTTGGCCAATGGTGGAGCCACGTAGCTCCAGGGGTGCAGCTGAACCCCTGGAAAAAAAAATTCAAAAATGACCATATATATTAAAAAAATTTAAAAATGACCATATATTTGAATTTTTTTGCATAAATAACCATATAAATAATATTTTTCTAGAAATAACCATCATTTCAAACTCCTAAAGAAAATCGTAAATCTTGAACCCGACGAGAATCATGGATCCGTCCCTGCTTGGCTATTACAAAATGTTTGTTAACAAGCACATTTGTAATAGATAATGGATGTTAGGTTATAAAAAGGAACTTTCATTATTTTTATTTTTTCTGATTGCCTCTTTAATTTTAGTGACCTGCAACTGTCTTGCAGTCGCAAGGACCTTCTTTGCGAACACAAAGAATCAAGAGAGACTTGAAAAGTATTTGCTGAAATTCAACAAAGAATCAAGAGAGACTTGAAAAGTATTTGCTGAAATTCAACAGTTCAATTGCGATCACAATAACTCATCTTTGCAGCCGCAAGAAACTTTGACAGTTGCAACACAAAATTGTCGCACAAAAATTAGAAATCTCCTCCATTTTATGAGCGCAGAAAGCCTGCTCAGATGATGATTCTCAGCTCTTACGTAAATCTTTGTAAGATGATTTAGAAACTATTAAAAAGTGCCATATTGCTTCATAACGTTTACTTATCTTCCGGATCTAACGAAATAAAAACTAAAAACAAGAAAGACAGTTAAACGGCAGACAATTATTAGAAAAGAAAAAAAATTGAAAAATCAAGTTTGGTTCTACAAAGTTCACAATAGGGCTGCTGTAGCTGTCAAAAAATTTCATTTCTCCAGAATTTCTCAACAAATCACTAAAAAATGACGGGAAAAATGCGTTAGCTTTCTTTCGCCACCAGCCTGACATACTTATCTTCCACCAAAAACCTGGAGCTAGAACTTATCTGAAAGGTGCAAACAAATAAACAACAAAAAACTAATTTTAACAGATCAAATTCTGACAAATAATCATGGAAACCAACAAGAACCAGGCATCACATGCCTGTTCTGATCAGGTACAAAATGGGCGCAGGGTAGATCCTCACGGCTTCGAAATCAAGTTTGGGTTCAATGTTGTTTGCAGCCATTCGATTGGATCAAGATTCGCAAAAGGTTTATGTCATTTTTCATCAGGCCCAAATTTGGTTGCAAAAAGTGTGAATCTTGACGCAATTGACGCAATCGGATGGCTGTAAAAGGCTTCGAACCCAAATTTGGTTCGAAGCCGTGAGGGATCCCCGCTCCCGTACAAAATAAAGCTACTACAATATCATGACAGCCAGTACATGATATTTTAAATAGTCCCGACCAATCTTTTCATATATTATATCGGTTCTACATTTTATAGAGTAAATGCACAAACAAGATTAAATGGTAATTGTACTGTCTATAGTCAGTTTTTAGGGGCACTATACCTTACTAATCAACTCATCATGGAGTTGACCTTTATCTTTTGTGATACCACGCTCTCTGAGAGCCTTAATCACTTCCTTTTTCAATTTCTTAGCCTTCATAGCTCCATCTGTGTTCTGCTACACAGCAAACCAGAAATTCAAACATAAGAATGAAAAAAAAAATCAGACAATTAGAGGTTTAGCAGTTCATTAACTTAATTGGAGAAAAGTCCCAAAAGTAGAATCATATAGAGAAGCTGATATTTTCCCTTATAATTCTACTGTTTGCCTTTCCTTTTTCCTTTGGTAGTGAATCAATGTTTATTGTGTTTATTTGATTGAGTGAAAACAACTAATACGGCTTTTTTCCTTGCACGGGGACGTACCAATTTTAAAATTGAAGTAACAATTTTCTTCCATTTTATTTCACTATCACCATCTTCTTTTGCACCTCTGACTTTCTTTTTCTTCTCCATTTTAAGTTCCACCTTTTCAACATCTACAACCTGCCCGTTCTGCTCAGTTTTCTGATCTTCCCTCTTTCTCTTAACACATTTCTCTTCTCCCTTTAAATCTCCATTGGAATGATTCTGGCCATTTGCAATATTTATTTCGCAAGCCTGGGATACAGGTGCATCAGTAGGTGGTGCAGGCACAACACTTGTTTCTTGTGTCACAGCAGTAGGTTGAGTTTTTGCATGAAAAGCACGTGCCTTGGCACGGTGCTTCTTACCTTCAGCATGGTTTAGCAAGGTCTGCTTGCTAGTTGTTGTTGTGTTGCATAAACTGTCAAGGTTTCAAATAATATCAATCACATATATTCTATCAGAGAAAAATCTGTTGAATAAACAGACAATTAGAAACACATGACTCAGCATTATCATGCCAATTAAAAAATAGACCAGTTTGTTCCCAATATAATAAATTTATAATTTGGACTGATTTGAAATTTAGCAATGGTGTCAAGCATCACTATGATTCTCAACTTAAATTGAGAATGAAAAAAGTTATTACATTGTTCAAATCGTGATTTGGTTACTTCACTCTGTAACAAACGACCATGACTGCACACCAGGTAGCAATAGTACAGTAGTCTCAGAGAAAGGTTAGTATTGGCCCCCAAAAAACCTTCAAGAGTATCATTTCTGCACCACTGGAAGTATTTGACCTACCTTGAAAGGAAGGAAATACCACGTATTCCCCACTAGAGGTTGGTTGAACTCATTTGACTAGAGAAAGATGGAAAAAGAGAGGGTAGTTCTGTTGGTAGAGGTAAGCACGCCATTTCGCACACAATTAAGAGGGGTAATAGATTAACATGCACTTAGGATAAGTGAGAGAGAGAGAGAGTGGGTACCTACAAAACCATGGAGGTCGAGTTGACAAACCAACATTTATGTCCACATCTGAATTTGGTTTTGGTTTATCAGATTTCGCTTGGGGAGTGTTCATTGGCTTGCCTTCACTTTTGGGTCCATACTTCTCCTATAAATACAAAAAATGACCTAAATTTAAAATTTTCATACATTAGAAGGCTAAAGAATATTCTTTCCTCCTCTTCAGATATCATCACAATTCATAGTTGTGGATTATACTGATAAAACCATTCAACTTTCTGTACAATTGAAAAATTGGCCAAGTACAAACAACCAAATTAGTTATATTTGATAGTTATATTTGAGATATATTAAACAGAGGAAAGTGAAAATATTACCGCTTCGGAGATGCATTGATTGTGGCCTTTTACGGTTTCTTGATCGAAAGTCACTCCGCAGTCAATACAAGATAACTGAAAATTCCCCAAACACGAAATAGGAGCACAACACAGATTACGATCATTTTGGACAAACGAATTCAAATTTAAGCTGTAAACAAGAGGCTTTCGCGAAATCGTACCTTGTAAGCGGAGCATCTGTTGAAATGCGCAGCGAGCTTAGGCTTCTTCAACTCCTCTCCACAGTCCTCACACTGAAACCACACCATTCTCTCTCTCTCTCTCTCTCTGAGCACCAAACGATTCTGAATTCCAAGCTCGTGCGAGAGATTTGCGCAGCGGCGTGTTTTTACTAGGGTTTTGGGTTTTTGTTAGAAAGAGATGAGTGTAATAAGTTTCTCAGTAGTGATCGTTTTATATTTTTTAGTGTAACGGGTCATTTCTTTATACGGAATGTCGGAATATAACCTGCAACGGGGGTAATTAATAGAGAACTAGTAACACTCGAAACGGAAGCTTTCCTGGGTTTGATGAAACAAGTGTTACGAGAAAACAAGCTTCCATGATTTCATTTTCGGGCCTAAAGGACTCAGATACCCAGCCCATTAAGACCCAACATATAAGCCTAAAAGGAAAATTGGGAATCAGGAACGAAATCCTCAGCGCCGCTTGTTAGAAGGGCTTTTAAGTCTTTAAAATTTGAACCGCTCGATTAGATTTCAACGAATCTGACAAAAAAAAATTAAATCATACAATTCTTGATCGAGTTGTTAAGAGCAACACAATGTTAAAATATACGAAGCTGAATTTCAAAATAATGTGGATATATGGACTATTCGAATGCTAAATAATATTATATACTATACGCATTTCATTTGCAACACAATGTTAAATTATAATATTTCTATTTATGCATCTTAATTTCTAATGTATTATGAATATATTCAAATATTTTTGTCAAATTTGATATTATAAGTTTTAATGAGCAAGACTATGATAATATGCATTGGACATTATGTTTCATCCTACGAAATTTCTGACCATCGAGTTGTTGTCAAGATTCGTGTCAAAATAAAAGAAGAAATCGAGAAGGACATGAGAATCTAGACGAGAGAGAAAGAAAGTGGCTTTTTTTAATTTCGCACGAATCTTGACAACGACTCGATGATAAAAATTGCATAGGATGAAATGGTATGTCTTGTACATATTACATTAGCCTTGCTCAGATTTAATTTAATTAATTTAAATACTTATTTTAATATATATGTATAATGGAGGTTAATAATTTTTTTTACATATCCATTAATTATCCGCTTTGTATTCGTAATCAGATCTAAATCGTTGATTATTTGTCGTATTTGTATTCTTATAATGTGATTTTAGTTTTGAATTTTAGCATCCGTAAAAAATATCTGTATGTGTTTCTGTATCCGCTTAGAAAAATGTGTATATTCGACTTTGTTTGATCTACACAAAATAAAATAGATTTCTCGAACATAATTTATGTTGTTTTTTGAGATACTATATTTGACTTTGTTTTATCTACACACCAAAACTTTGTAAAAAAAAACTGAATGAGCCGATTTACTTATGTTGATATTGTTATGTTCTTATCTTGAAAGTAAAGTCAAAATGCAATTATTTTTCATATTCATGTAGAGAAGATAATAAAAAATAATATTGGATACTTTGTTACCTTTGTATTTTCATTTTAAAATTGTCATCAAATAGAATTTCAACAATAGGTACAATTGAAATGAAACCATTGGAATCATCCTCATCTAGGACTGTCAATGAGTAGGACACAAGTCAGATGGAACTATTTTCGTATCAGTATCCGTTTGAATTTACTCGTATCAAGATTCTATCCTTACCGGACATGAGCTAAAATTAGGATGCATCCCAACTTCCGCTTCAAGGCGATTGGAGAGCGACACCAACCCAACGACAGCCATGCCCCACTACCTCCAAAAACCTTGCCACGTGCCACCACCTCAATCAACAACCTAAAAAACCATGTTTCCCCAACTCAGCAATCACCTCACAACAGCACATGGGTACAGGTAGCCACAACATTTAATGAAGCTCCCCTAGTAGCAACGACGCCATCAAGGAAATTCATTAAAATTCCACCTGCCAAGAAAGAATGGCAAACTGCTGCATTAAAGAAGAGACAAGGAAAACAACGAAATTCTCCACGCAGAGAAACAAGGACATGCTACCGCTGTAACAAGCAGGGGCACATAAGAAAAAATTGCAAAACTGGCATTAAATGTTACAACTGTGGAAAATTTGACCATAAGCAGGTAAGATGCCTACAAAAGACACGCCAACCTCAACACATCCATAGTGCAACAACACACAGTGCTCCCCACAAACAAACTGTCCAACCACCCATAATACAGCAGCAGCAGCAACAACTAAAAAGGCCGTCACACATGGCTGCCGCTGACTTCCACGATGAAAGGCCAATAATCAGAAATTTTTACAAGCCTGAATGAGGATAATGCATATTCAAGCAATGTGGGGCTCATCGTCCTCATACGTGGAGCTACCTCACCGGATCTGCCACAGTTAATAGCACATAAATTAGCCCTCATACATAACAGGCCAGTGACAGAATTTCGTGTCTCCCCTGCAACGCTCACACCATACATGGTCAGATGTTCAACAGAAGCTCTTCGGGATAGTACAGTACGTACTGGAATATACACAATTCCAAGAAGGGAGTGCAGTTCCGAGTGCAACAATGGCTGCCGAAATTTGCGATGGCCTTTGACCACCCGACGCACCAAGTATGGGTAAGGTTGGTAGGGCTACCGCTTCAAGCATGGACGTCGCCTCAAATTGCAGGCTTCCTTCAATTGTTTGGCAACCCCCTACACATCATGCCCTTTGGTGAACCGGCTGGTCATTTCAGGCACATCACGGCACTAATCGAGACAAAACACCCAAGGAACATACCACATGCATACATGTACAGGGAAGGGCCATATGTCACGCCGGTAGGCATCACCATAACTGCATGGCGGAATTGGAGAAATGAGCCTTTCCCCCCTCCACCAGACCCACCTGCTCCGGGCGATTCGCAGCCACTTGTAGATGATTCAGATATGGTCCCGATGAATTATACAACATCGTCTTCATCATCAGGAAACACTATATACACAGATGATTCAGCCCGATCACCACGTGAGTGGAGGCAGCAAGGTTGGCAGGCCTCGACAGACATGGTGCAGAATGCTCCTACGAGGACAATATGGAGGCAAAAACAGGCTGAGGGTTTCACTCACGGCCTATCAACAAACGCTACGGTACACAACATAGAAGAGGTAGCCAGAGGGAAGGTGCAATGCCTGGGCGCAGAGAAGGCATGTGCACGAAAGGCAACAGAATTTCCTGCCACAGACAATCACTACGGGCCGCCTACTAGCTATAAACGCCATCAGCACTCAAACAAGGACAGTTAGTGGCTCAAGGAAACTTTGGAAGCATTGTCATTAAGATGAGAGGACATCTGGCCATTAATGACAACGGTTCATGCCAGACAACGTCAACTACGCTACAGAAATCATTGGATTTGAATGAGAGGCAAACCAGGCCTCAAAAAACAGACATGTGGATAGTGGGCTACGCTCACCAATATCAAGCCCAAGTAGCAAGTCCAGAAGAATTGAGCCCAGCAAGAGAAATCCATCATCAACTAGAACTAACAATTGTAAATGATGAAGAGCCCAATAGAGACAACCGATCAGATGAAGAGTATGTCATGGATGCAGCAGACCTAATAGGCACAAAGATGATTACACGGGCACTGAACATAGCAGAGACACCCGATCACACGTCTCACATGACTGAGCCTTTCCATATGGCCCAGAGGGATATCATCAGCATAGATGCGCAACTGATGCTAGTTGCAGAAAGCCCAACTGCCCAGACGATCTCAGGGAGGAAGGCCAATAGAGTTAGAAGTCACAGTGTGTGCCAACAGCCGACAAGAAGAAGCCCAAGACTTCAGGGAAGGAGAAGCACAACTGAAAGTGCAGCTAAGACCAACAGGTCTAAAGGGAAAAGCGACACCTTACCTTTCAATCTTGATGAGCAAGAGCAGCCCCTGTAGCTCACACAAGTCATGGACATGCTGCAAGCATCAGGACTGAAAATTGATGATACAGTTCGTGCCATGATTGAGGCAGCGCTGCGGAACACGCAGGAACAGCAATCTGATGAAACACCACCAAGGACGCCAATTAGGGACATAGTGCCATTGATGTATGTCCCGGGGTTTGATCTGCCACTGTGAGGGTCAGGAAAGACAAGGCCAGAGGGAAGACAACAGAGTCAAGGATTGATTGTATCTTTGTTTTGTTTTAAGTATCAGGAACATTGTTTTATCAATTTATCCAATGAGTTTATCCAGAAGCTTGCATTTTATTTCATGGAACGTGCGTGGAATAAACGACACACACAAAAGATTCAGAGTTAGGTCTTTCCTTGAGAAAAACAAAAATGATTTGGCTTGCATTCAGGAATCCAAACTGACCACAGTAAATCCTAATATGCTAAGGCAAATAACGGGTAGAAATTTGACAAGGCATGAGACAATACTCGCAAATGGCAGATCAGGAGGCGTTATCCTAGCATGGAATGACACGAAATTCACACTAATCACTGCACAAACATCTGATCACTGCATTTCGGTGGTGCTTAGAATCAATTATGACAATTCCAAATGCAAGGTGACAGGAGTATATGGTCCAGCTTCAAGCAATAACAGAAGCCAATTCTTTAGCCAGCTACAGGACCATAAGCCAATTGATGACACCCCATGGATGATACTCGGTGATTTCAATCAAACTATATGCCACACGGATCGATCCAACAGGGCTAGAGGACCAGATAGAGGCTTCATCACACTGATAAATGCTTTGGAACTGCTAGACCTCCCATTAAATGGCCGACAATATACATGGTCAAGTGCAAGAGATAGCCCGACATTCTCAAGGCTAGATCGTTTCTTTATATCAGCTTATTGGAATGCCAAATTTCCAAACACAACACAATGGGCGTTGCAATCTGATGTGTCTGACCACTGCCCACTGCAGTGCAAAATTGGTACAAAATTCCCTTTGCCAAACACTTTTCGATTTGAAAACTACTGGCTCAAGTTCCCTGAATACCACCAACTGGTACAACAAACATGGTCATCTAGTTGCACGGCCATCACGTCGCACGACCTAGGTATCAAGCTAAGCCAAATAAGGAGGGTTAGTAAACATTGGCACATGCAGAGAGGAGGGAATGTAGATGACCAAAGGAAGCTATGTGATATGGTACTGTTGTGGCTCAACAGGCAGGAAGAACGGCGTGAGTTGAATGCATTAGAAAAACTTACAAGGCAGCTTGTCTCAGACAGATTGCAAGCAATTGAAAGGCTGAGAGAAATAAAGTGGAAACAAAGATCCAAAAGGCAATGGGTAAAGGAGGGAGACAAAAACACAAGGTTCTTTCACACAGTGGCAACGCAGCAAAAAAGAAACAGTATCATACCAACGATTCAGGTTGGGAACCACAAACTCACAGAGCACTCATCAAAAGCCAAAGCTCTCTTTGATCATTTTTGCAACCTCATTGGCACAAACCAGACTAGAGACGTTCACCTTGATCTCATGCAATTATACGGAAATAATGCAATTGAACAATTGGAAGCTACATCACTTCTGCAACCTATAACGGAAGAAGAGATCAAGCATGCAATTGTTACATGGAAGTTTGGTAAGTCACCGGGTCCAGACGGGTTTACAGCAGAGTTTTACAAAGCTTTCATGCCATTATTGTTGCCAGACTTACTACTAGTATACAACATGGTGAACTGAAGCCAAAGTGCATCACTTGCACCTCTCAATGATTCGTATATTGTGCTAGTGCCAAAGATCAAGCAAACATGCACGGCAAACGATTATAGGCCGATTAGTTTGGTGAATGCGATCCAAAAACTCTACTCCAAAATAATGGCATGTAGACTACAACCCCTACTACAGAGGATTCTAGCTCCAAACCAAACAGGTTTTATGAAGAGCAGAAGTATATTGCAAGGTTTTGTTTACGCCCAAGAGCTCATACACTCTGCAACCAAGCAAAACAAAAAACTGGCACTCTTCAAAGCAGACATATACAAAGCGTTTGACACACTAGATTGGAGCTTTCTAAGCAAGTGTCTTCAGGCTAGGGGTTTTCAAGAGGAATGGATAGCAATGGTTGAAAACAAGATTCTCAATGGCCGATCTAGAGTTATATTAAATGGTGTGGCAGGGAAGACCATTCAACTAAGGCGTGGAATTAGACAGGGTGATCCCATGTCACCTTATTTATTCAACATTGCCATAGATTGCCTTGCTATATGGATATCCAGGCTAAATGAATCTCAGTTCTTATCACCATGCTTCCAAGGGTGCAAGTCCAGCTTGCTCTACGCGGATGATACCCTAATATTCGTCAAGCCAACACAACAACAAATCACGAAGCTCAAGATTATATTGCAACTCTTTGGAAGAGCCTCGGGGCTGCAAGTGAACTTACAAAAGTCGGAGCTGGCAATCACATCTACATCTGCAGCAGTCAATGACCAGCTAGCTGGAATGCTGGCATGTAAAGCTGCAAGCTTCCCGATGAAATACCTTGGTCTCCCTCTCTCTGACAAAAGACTTACGCGATCCGACTACCGGTTTCTAATTCAAAAAATGCAACACAAACTCACTGGTTGGAAGGCTGGCCTCTTATCAATAGGTGGCAGGGTCATTTTGGTCAATTCGGTACTGTCAGCATTACCACAGTATTTCATGGCGGTTTTCAAAGCTCCAAAATGGGTAATCAAGAAAATGGATCAAATTCGAAGAAACTTCCTATGGCACGGCCATAAAAGGAATCTGGACACAAATGCAGGACTCAATATGGTCAGTTGGAAACTAGCAACCAAACCAAAGAACGTAGGAGGACTTGGTATCAGAGATTTGGAACTGACAAACACAACCCTACTGCTGAAATGGTGTTGGCTCTGGCATAAGGAGCAGGAGGCGTGGTGGAAAGAAGTTACACCAATGCAACAGCTCAGCCAAAGACCATGGGAAGATCAACAGGGGTCACCATTTTGGAAACAACTGACAACAGCTGCCCCGATAATGGAATGCTCAACTCAATTTGAACTAAGCGCAAGATTGACGGTACAGTTCTGGCATGACAACTGGCACCACCAACCTCTCAAATATCTATACCCTAAGTTGTACGCTATAACACGATACAAGAATGCGTCTGTATACCAATACATACATGATGCACTCATCCAGACGGAAGTGTTACCAATGGAACACATGGTGCAGCAACAAAAGGCTTTACTCCTTCAAATTGTCCAGCAAATCCAGATGCAGCAAGGGACGGATACAATAAAATGGTTGAGAAAGCCAGGACAGTTCTCCGCAAAATCGATATACACATTTTTGGCCGAAACTCCATCTCCCCATGATGCAATAAGAAGAGTTTGGAAAATTGGAGCTCCACTCAGGGTGATGATATTTGGCTGGCTCATGCTAAAGGACAAGCTAACGACAATCGACAATTTACGCAAAAGGGGGTGGCAACTTGTCAACGTATGTTGTATGTGCAGACAGGATGAAGAAAATGCAGCCCATCTATTTCGCCACTGCAGCTACGCAATCAGTGTCAGAGAGTATGTCAAGGACATACTAGCCCCATCAAGAAAGATTAGTGGCAAATACACTGAAGGAAACTCGAACATACTGATAACATCACAGCGGGAAGACATGGCAGACAGTAGACTAGAGCTTACAACATGCTTTGTAATGTGGAGGGAGAGGTGTAGAAGAACTTTCTCTGAGAAAGAGCAGAACATCATTCAAACGAGCAGAGAAATTCTGCAGGAAAATAAAAGCTGGTACAACGCTGGTACAGAGGATGGTTGGAGAAATTCTTGACAAGGCATATATTAAATACATCCGTCTCAATTTTAGTTTTTATGATTCCGATTTTTCCAATTTTTCTTTTTTTTTGACGCATTGTATATAACTGCTGTAACCCAAGATCACGTTTTGTGATCGACATAAATAAAATTTGGGGGCTTGACCCCCATCTTTTCATCAAAAAAGATTCTATTCTTACCCGTAAAAATTTGATTTATCCTTACCCTATCCTTACCCATTAAAATTATAGAGTAACGAACGATAACGAACGATACAAATAATATTAATACAATAATATTTTTCAGCTTTACATATATTATTTCATATTTATCCTATAGAGTGAGAAATACGAAATAGTCTTTATTCATACCTTTATCTGTTTAGCTAACAAGAAAAAATCTCACTCATACGGACCGTACTTATATCCGATAAGCTAACCAAAAAATTCTTATTCATATTTGTCTTATCAAATACGATACAAATCAGATAAAAGAATAAAAAAATTTCATTGACAGCCCAGTCCTCATCCAGCAATAATTAATTTCTCTGTTGTGAGAGAACAATGAACATGTTCCCAAATAATACAATTGCAAAGAACAACAAGAGAAATGTTGAAAAAAGTAGAGAGGAAAAAAAAAAAGGAAAACGCACAGTTCATTGATAGCACTTGCCAAAGTTTTTAAACAAAGACAGAGAAAGCATAATGGTTCCAAGTAATTCAAGAGTTCAATAAAATTCAGACCAAGTATCAAAACTAATTATTTCAAATTGAATTAAACAACAGCTAAGTACAAGAATTAAAACGCTATTAAACTTGTACATTCAAAGCTTTAAACCCCACGGAGACTTAAAAGTTGCTCGGAGGCCTACGCTAGAAAACATTACCTTATAGCTGGATGACTAAAGTCAGAAGGGTAATTCACAGTTTGAATTTTTATCCCTTACATATCAATTTTCTTTTTTACCATGCTAACCCTGAAATATACATTGCCAGCATATGGTCAAACCTAAATTCAGAACGAAAAAATGAAAACAAAAACAACATAATTCAATCCAGCATCAGGACTTAGTTTTAAGTGTGCGCATGAAACAGTCCTGAAGCTCATGCACAAAATGAGCAATAGTTTAATTAATGAACTATTAAATCCAAAAGCTACTTTTAATTAAAATCCCCTTAAATTTAGATCTATCTCATGTCTTCGATTTGAATTTCCTTTGAGCTTTCAAGTCTATGACAACAACTGTTATATTGTCCTTGCTACCCTTTTGTAAGGCCTGTTTGGAAAGGTACTCAGCTGCTGCCTGAGAGGCATGATCCACTAGATCACCATCTCCCTCTGATGAGCCTGCAAGTGAGGTACCAGCACCGGTACCGTGTTTCTTGTGCCACAGTAAAATTCGTTTTCGAGCCATATCGCATGCATCTTCATTTGACATGACGTCCCATAAACCGTCACTTGCTAGAATAAGGCACTCGTCATCTTTTGCACGTGGTAAAACAGTGACCTCGGGCACCGGTATTATCCACGGTTTCAAGTATCTGTCTCCTGAGTAATAATAAAACTAGGATTACTACAGAGACTGTCCTGTATTTAGAAACTGTTAAGGTCGGGGTTGGTATTGACCCCAGATGGATTTTAACTATCCGTGTCCTCAGAAATAATAGATCTAAACAACAGAAGGTTACTTCAAACAGTAAGGTGCGGGTGAAGAAATCCTATGAATGGAGATCAACTATTTACTAATTGAAAACTATGCATGTATTAACTAATAATAGTGGTCAGTTTATAAGTATGGGGATCAACATAGAGGTTTTTAGCAAAAATATGGGGTACCAAATTGTACAAAAGTAACTTGGGGAATAAAACAAACAAAAATCATTGAGATCCATTCAAATTTGAAAACATAAAATTGGGGGTTTATTACCCCCATTTCATTGCATAAATGTACCCCTTCACCCCAGACTGTCTTAAAAAATAGGAGCCATCCAAGATGGGTTGTTGCCAAACAAAGTAAACATTACGGTTGCTTAAGTAAACAAACTAGTAATTGTTGTGTCTAACAATGTAACAATGTCTCTTATTTGTCGATTTGCAAAACAATCTTGAATTTTACCTCGCTCGTGTGTTTTGAGTCTGTTGCAGGTACTATTTAGCAAAATGGATATATGGAAGATTGTAGAGTGCAATATGCGCATATGGAGCAAATAAAGATTTAAATACGTCTAAATTAATTAATATGTAAAATCAAATTTGGTTAATATGAATATGGTTAAGCTTGAGAAAATCCAGATTTTACACTAACCGTTATAACCCTTCTTAACCGTTATGACGGTTAGCTTAATCGAATTGCAATACCAATTCAGATTTTACACTAATCGTTATAACCCTTAGTAACCGTTATAACGGTTAGCTCAATTGAATTGTAATATTAAATGTTCATTTTTCTCCAGAGCGAACCGTTAAACAAGCGTTATAATGGTTATGTTCATCCCAGACTTTCAACCTGCTGCTTTGGTTCAAGCGTTATAACGGTTAAATTAAATATCTAACTTTGAATTGTGCTCCATTTTGTTCCAGAGAAAATCGTTACTTAACACTTTGCAAGCGTTATAACGGCTTGACTGATCTAGCCAACAAACTGCAGAATTTTGTACTAACCGTTATAACGGTTGTCAAGCGTTATAACGGTTCGGGACGAAATCCTCTGTTTTGGAAGGTTATTCGCTACTGCTATATATACACATTACTTCTTCTTTCTTAATTAACTTTTGCAAAATTCTCAAACCCTAGCAGCCTCCATTGCTGACCTTGAAAAGCTTCTTACAAACTCTCAAAATTCTCAAGCTTAATTGACTCAAAATTAGCTAAATATTTGTGAGATTTGAGAGATCATTTCAATACTATTCTCTTGTGCTTTGTGCTCGTTGTACGGGTCTAGTCTCTAATCTTCGTGTGTAAAGAGCTAAATCTCGGTCCTTGTAAAAGACTCTATTTTGGTGATAGTGCATACGGGTGGATCCTATTATCGCGTCGGGGGATCGAGAGTCCCGGAGACGTAGGCTCGTCAATAGCTGAACTCCGTTATCATATCGGTGTCACGCGTTCTACGCATTGTTTGATCTTTCTAAACTCTCTTTGTTTTAATTTCAGTAGTTCAATTATCTTGAGTAGATTGTGTGATTTGGTTCTAGTTGAAATTGAATTTGAATTGTGAAATTTGCAAAACGAATCTTAGAATTGCATTGTGTATCTATTCACCCCCCTCTAGATAAATCAGTAATAACGATGGATTTGTAGAGATCAAGCATTGCAATAGTAAACATGAGTGCAGTGCACTAAGAGTACAATAATAATAATAATAGAAACAAAAAATAGAATAGGCACCGTGTGCATACCAATGGATCGTGACATGGCAAGTACTCCAAGAACACGGTACCCGTTCCATTGTATGACCTTGCCGCCGCCTGCTTCAATCCTGGCATACTCATCTTCTCTATTTGGCTTTTTTGTTTTCCAAAAACACAACAAAAGAAAATATAAAACACATTAACTTCAAAAACTCCAAAAAAATCTTAAAAAAACAGAACCACAAATTGTAGTACCTTATGATCAACAGATAAAGGCATAGGTTGTTTTCCTCGGCAAAGTACTGCACGGGAATCACCACAATTTGCGACAATTATATGCGAAGAACAAATAACAGCGACCACAGCAGTTGAACCCACTGTCTCAGGTGCAACCGGATCTGATCCCACCTCCAGATTTGTAGCTTCTGGTGTGGTCTGCGTGCTGCCTCTTGGTACCTTTCCTCCTACTTCATCGTCAACCTTCTGGAAACAATTTATGAAGGCTCTCTCCCACTTTTTCTTAAAATCAGGCATAGTACTAGAGCTACTGGTACCTATATATGCATCACTCGTGGTGGTACTAGCTTCTTCATCTGGGCACTCATCTTGTTTATTTAATTCTTCCATCAATGCTATATGGACTCTCTCTCGACAATAGTTTGCGACCTGTGATTAAGCAATGAAAAATTACAATAGTAGAACTAATGCAAAAGTCATTTAAAGCAATCATATAAAATTCAACAACGGTAGAAACCATGCAAAACAAGGTACCTGACTCAAATACTAAAAACCATAACCCTAATAAAGGAACAAGGTGCACAATATCATACAGCCCAACTACAGAAAAAACACCAAAAAGAATAATAAAGAGGGAATAAAAACAAATGTATAAATACCTGGGCACCACCATGGCCATCATAGACCCCAAAAAAATGGGCTGGCAGCCTAAAAGAACTAGGATCCAACCCATCGATATATAAATCACCCGTTAACATCTTCAGTGACACCTGGAAAAACCACGGCATAGTTGCCACAGCATCCTCCATCTCAGACCTTCTCCCACATATCGAAATGAAGCCCCATAAGGGTATATACTCAAGTAAGAAGACGCTTCTTCCTCGAGTAAGACCAGGACAAGGACCGTGTACATCTCTAACCTCTGGTTGTTCCACAGTAGGCACCAAATCTGCACCCGTTATCATATCACCACTGGCGATACCAGGTTCAAACCCATCAGGGAGAAACCTTGAGAAGTCTTCCAGACTGCTCGCGACACTGCTGCAATCGCTATTGACGGAGCAGGGACTGCCAACAGATGGCTCTGGTCCAACAGAAGCTGAATCTTCTTCATCGCTCCGTGAATCAGGTCTCATTTTTATTGACACAGTGAGTGGGGGAGTAGAAATTGAGTCCTCAGCCATTGGATCTGGAACCTAGTAACAAATTTTATATATATCTTTAAACACGTTTTTTTTCTCTTTTGCAAAAATTAAAGTTCAATCTTTCATACTGTTACTGTCCCAAAGATAATGTAATTTGACGGAGATAAACTTGTAAACCCGTCAATAAATAATGCTTCAAGTGTCCACATGGTGAAGCTCGTCAAAAATATAAGTTCAAAAAAAGAAAAAGGTCAAATATAAATTAAAAGCATGTCTCATATTCTTACATGAATCTGAGATATGAGCATCCACTACAATCCATAAAAGTTGCTCATGAGATCATTGCCATCAAGTGATCTAGAACATTAGACAATATTAATTCAAGTACAGATACAGGCAATAACAAGGCTAGAGATGGCACCAGAAACACCCAATTATAACTTCCCAAGCTTTTCATATCAAATAATGATTCTCAAAAAAACCCTAGCTAGGTTGAATCAACCCAACCAATCCCATATAGGTATGTCTGTTGGACTGAGTGCAGCTAGAAGTCAATCTCCTTGACCACCTTTATTTGAAAAGATAATCCAAAGTTGCTATACTATTTCTACCTTGTAAGATAGATGGACTAGTTACCACGAGCCATTCTTATATCACTTTTCTTTGAAACTTCCTCTGCTGGACTACATATTTATAATCGGATAAGTGAAGAGTACATTGCGATATACAGTGTTATCACTTCATTTTGGCTCATGGTCCTTTTTCTTTCTTTCAGTTGTACCACACTACAGCCAATGACTTCTACAAAGAAACAGTCAAGAAAAGAATGATTCATTAATCATTAGAATATTCCAAGGATGGATAATAATAGTGTTGGCAGCAAGAAAAAATATTATATTAATATCATAAAAGTTAATGAAGGGGAGCCTTGGTGCAGCGGTGAAGTTGTCGCCTTGTGACCAGGAGGTCACAGGTTCGAGTCATGGAAACAACCCCTTGCAGGAATGCAGGGAAAGGCTGCGTACAAAGGTCCCAAAGTGGTCCGACCCTTCCCCAGACCCCGCACAAGCGGGAGCTACCGGACTGCCCTTTATCATAAAAGTTAATCAAATAAACCAGCGTAGGAAATTTTGTCAAAAACAACGCAAATTGTTATAGAGAATTAATGATTTTTGTATTTTCGGAGATGGAAAATTGACATCCCGTGCCACCACTTTAATAGTGAGAGAGAGAAGGCGATTTAGAGGCGATCCAGCTCCGGTGGGGGAGGTCACCTCTGACCTCCTCCCGCCGCCCCCTCCTATTAAAAGGGGATGAATCTCTCGACATAGGTTAGGCGACGGTGAGTTTCAGAGCACAGTCTTGTTCGAGGCTGAGAGGTGAGGCTTTGATGAAGGAAGAGTCAGGCGAAAGCAAGACAGATAGGGTGATCAGAAGCGTAGCATGCTGTCGAGCTGAGATCTGAGCCAGATCAACCCATCCGAGATAGTGACTGGACCAAAACTTCACTGGTTAGCCGATCTACTGATGAGGTGAGTTCGAATCCTGCCGACGATTATGGCAGGATTTCGAAAGTCTGGGGGGCATAATCTCTCAGAAGTAGATGGGAGGAAGGTGATAGTCTGTGTGTAGCCATGGTTAAGGCTAGGGTGCTGTGGCGAGGGTCAAAGCAGACGGAGATGGTGTCATGGTGAACTGATCTGTCAGTTGTGAGGGAATTGTCAGAGGGCTGATGCCACGGCATGTGAGATCAGTACGAGCTCCATTGAGCTGTCGTCGGGTGGATACCGGGTTACTGATCTGGTTGAGGAGGTGGTTTTTCGTGCCTTGCTCTCGATATAGGCAAGGCGTCGACGGAGCTATCAAGACTCGGAGACTAGAGCAATGACGAGGGGGAGACTTGGACAACAGTTGAAGGAGCTCAGCCTGACCTCAGTGGTATGGCAGTACCAGCAAGGCGCGATGTCTGCAGGCTGATACCGGTTCTGTGAGTGCTGAATGGGTTGATTCACTGTTACTGGTAAACATTGTTGCTGCTGCAGGGAGGCTGAATACCAGGAGATACTCAGTGTGAGGCGCCTCCCTGTAAGCTGGTATCGATCTGGGAAGGGTGGTACAAGTGCTCTGCTCCCTGTTAGAGCTGGTATAGTACTACAAAGGGTGGATGATCAGTGAGGGTACATATTAGTTGTGTATGAGATATTCTTAGTGCTATGTACCAGTTGATCTGATAATGGAGACCAGCAGAATATTAACTGATAAGGGGATCGTGAGAAAGAACAACAGAAAAATCAGTTGGTTTGGGTAGAGGATCTGTGATCAAAGTGTTAGGGTCAGGGGATTAGGTTTAGATTAGTGTGTTTTCAATTAGTTGATTTGTGCTTTGATGAAAAATTTGGGTCTGATTAGAGTAGGGTTTAGACGTTGTGCACGAGAAGATTATTTGTGTGTTTGTGTGTTTTTAGTTCTTTTGTAACTTCTTTTTTCTATAGAAATGGAAGTGGTGGGATTTTAAGCCCACTTATTTCAAAGAAAAAAAAATTGTATTTTCAAAAAGCATATGAATGGATTATTGTAACAGTAGCTATGATGATGCATCCACGTGCAGCTATTATGATGTGTTGCACATATCTCAAGCTATAAATCAACAAACAAGTTTGATAATTATGGCGTGATAACATAACATGAATATATCTAGATTTATATATATGGCAGGAGTAAATTCTGGTACATCCTTAATAGGTAAATATCATATGATGTATCCTATCCTTAATAGGAAAATATCATGATATGTATCCTAATAGGATGCTTAATGTTATATTGGATCGTATTGCAAATGCAATATATATTTGTTCCATCATTAGCAGCATATACAAGAGGTTAGAATAGAACAATATAACAAAGGAAGCTTATTGTTGCCTTCTTGATAGTTATGTTATTTTTTTTAAATGCCTCATAAAAAATGAAGGTAAATCACAACCGGGAAATATCAAATGAAACAGTTGTTCTAAACCTACTGTTTGCTGCTATTCTTAATTATGATAATGAATCAATAAATGGAAAACGCAGTGACACTAATTTCAACCGTACATACCAATTACTTACACAGAAAAAAGATTAGCACATAATCCTCTAAAATTCAAGAAACGCCAAGAATTATAGCATTCATTCAAGAAAAAGGAGAAAATGCAATAGTACAAAAAAAAAACAAGACAAATTTGGAGATCAAAAGTAAAATTCAGCATACATCTCCAACAGATAACCTACCTAACAAAGACCGAACTATGGTTAGTGACAAACACACCCATGCGACGAGTATGACGTATGAATCAATGATAAATTCGTGCGCCTCTCTGTGATTAAAGCCAAAAAAATGTGTGAATACAAAAAATCACCTGCGTCTTGAGGCCAAAGAGGATCACTAAGAACCAGTAGAATATGCGATCGCAAGTACTCCAACTGTTCCAACAGTGTGTCTATCTCAGCTGACTCAGCACACCGTATGATCTGACAAAGTATCAACCTCGCTTGGTAGGAAAGAAGATATAGGAGTACTTGTACCGTCGCACGAAGCTGAGGTGAAAGAAGTAATGCGGTAACAGGCCGAGCGAGGGAGAGTAGAGAGAAAGAGAGAGCACAAGTGCGGATAAGGATCTCCGATTAGAAACCGCCGCCGTAGTGGTGGTGGTGGTGTTCCCGTCGGTGGTGCGTAGATCAGGCTAGGGTTAGGGTTGCAAGGTGCTGGTGCTGGTGCTGATGCTGGTGCTCGAGGAAGTGAAGTGCAGAAGAGGGAAACAAAATTGCATAGAACCAGAAAAAGGTAGAGAAAATGAAACATGTGAGAAAGAGATTACAAAAAGTGGGAAGCTGACTAAAGAAAAAGGGCAAAATCGGATATATATATATATATATACCACTAAAACATCTATTAATTGAATATTTGTTTACTAAAACTTAAAATTGAATATTTATCAACGGCATTATTGACAATTAAAATGTTTCTTTAAAGTTTAAATTAATAAAATTGTATAATTAAAGATTAAATTAGTTAATGATTAATAATCGAGTATAAAATATACACAAATTGCAGGAGCGGAGACATGATTTTAGATTGAAGGTGATCGAGATCTAAAAAAATTTGTTGAGGGTGATTAGGCTTTTTAATAACCAGAGAAAAAAAACAATTTACGACATAACATTGAAAGCAAAAATTTCTTTTCCTTTTTCGATAATTTCTTATTTCAGGCTAAATACTTTATTTCTTCAGACCACATAGCAATCTCTCTTTCTACCCTTTATCAATCATGAACAGAAATGAATCAATCAATGATTATCTTTCTTCTTTCATTATTAATCAATCTGATACTTCATGTAAAAGTTTATTTAATAAAGAAATATTACCAAATAAAGAAGTCGAAAATGAGGAGAAAGTCTAAGAAAACAGATTTAGACAATTCAAGTTAAATTCATACTAAAATTATTTGTGTCCACATTTTATTGCTTCAAGAATTTCATATAAGATTTGTGTCCCACTGGTTCGTGTTATTTCTAATTTGCCATGGTCCATATCAATTTTGTTAAATACTGGTATGTACCAATTTTGGTTTACACTGATATTTATGTTCCTGTAACAAGTTCTTTTGTGGCATCTTTCATGTTTTTAAGATATTTGTCTCCTAGTTTAACGAACAGATAATGTTAATCAAGTATCAATAAATGGTTCAAGTTCAAGATAAATTTCCTTTTTCATTCTTTGTACGGTTACAATACACACTTTAGTTCAAACTTAAAAATCCAAATCCAAATTCAAAATAAACATGAAACTAATCTTTTCTGAAATTTAAATCTCAGATCTCCTTCATAAAATTTTTATGCTTTATCAGCACTAGACAACGGTCAACACTGAGTCATTGCCCATTTCTATATATATTATTTATTTATTTATCTTATTTGAGCTTGATCGCAAACTTGGCCATTAAATGCACCAAAATATATGAACTTATGTTTTCTTTGCGTTTCTTTCGTGTCTCTTTTGATGGGTTGTCACCTCCACCATCTTCTCATCTCTAGCCGTAAATTTCTGATCATTTTCCCTTTCTGATATTTTTTTCACGAGTTTATACTGTTCTCTCAAAATAAAGCATGAAAAGATAAATTTGACAGAAATAGACGCGAATCTGAAAATTTAAACGGGGTGTTTCCTTACGTAGAAAATATAGTCGTTATTTAAGAAATTATATTCCTTCGATGAAATAAGTCCGAAAATTTCATGAAATATCACTACATTCAGTGATGAGAAGTAACTTTAACAGACATAATCAAGTGCCTATGATTTTGTTGTCTCATCGATGTTTATAAAATTAAATTTTAATTAAATATTTTTAAAACCCTTAAATATTAAAGCAAGTTGATTGAATATTTCGTATATAACATATTGTACGTGTCAAATAATATTACATCATTTCAATAGTCAACAAGAACTAATAAAATCAATGGTCAAATTTAAACGATTTAATGTGGCTATTGAAATAAATTTAAAACTCTCACTTTTATAAAATGTATTTGAGATGATTTAAAATACATCTAATGGTTTATATTTAAATATATTTTTGAAAAAATATATATTTTAAAATCTTAGCTCGAAAAAAATAAGCATAATGAAGATAGTTACAGTGGCAGACCTATTCACATATTTCAAAAAACGCAAAATTTAGTATTTTTCTAGTTATTTTTGTAGTGAAAATGAGTTTTTAATGAAATTTAGTGAATTTTAGTGAGTTTATGTCCGAACTTAATCTCAACCTCAGTGTCCGAATTTAATTGTGCCCGCACTTAAATAACTCTCGAATCCGCCCTTGAATAGATAGATGGACTTGAATATTGATGTAAAACATGAACACCTCCTCAACTTTTAATTGTTCTAGTTAGGCACATGATGAGAGCATCGACCAAATACGCTGGAGGGAAATGTATTAATGATGAGCATCAAAATGAAAAAGACATAAGATACTATATGGTGTTGTTATGGAACCAAATATGTTGTTGCGCGGGATGGTGTAGCGCAGCAACTGGACCGTCCGATTGCATCAAAATTTGTGTCAAAGTATAAAGGCTCCCCTGAGTTCCATCGCTGTCGATCGTGAAATTGACGGTCGATTCAGACCGTCCATCTGCTGTAACGCGCTACTACGCTACAGCAGATTCGGGTCCGTGTTGTTATAGGGAATGAGAGCACGAGAAAAAAGGGAAAATTTTCATAGAGGGCCAAGCAGCAAAAAATTTCAACATATAGGGCCAGAGACACCCTAAAAATTACACAGAGGGCCAAGATTAGTCGCGCCCCTAAGGAGATTCTTTTTTTGCTGAAATCAAGGCATTCTGCAGCTGCTTTTTCAGTTGTGGGCCCTACCACTTAGGGGCGCAACTAATAGTCACGCCCCTAAGTGTTGCTGACATTTTTTTTGCATATAGTATTAATAATCATAACTTAGCAGAAAAATTTGTTAGCAACATTTAGGGGCGCAACTATTACTTGCGCCCCTAAATGTAGGCCCCACATTTGAAAAAACAGCAGCAGAATGCCTTGAATTCAGTAAAAAAATTGAAATTTCTTAGGGCGCGACTATTAGTCACGCCCCTGGCCCTCTGTGCAATTTTTAAGGTGCTATTGGTCCTATCTGTTGAACAAAATAGTCACGCCCCTTACCTTCTGTGCAATTTCTAAGGTGCTATTGATCCTATCTGTTGAACATTTTTGGATCTTGGCTCTCTGTGAAAATTTTCCGAAAAAAAAGAGGTTGATCTCTATTTCCTTCACATGAAACAATGCATGCAGACATCTTTCTTTCTTTCCTTCTTTATTATTAATTATCATTATCATTTATCAATAGTCATGATATATGAATAGTATGTAGTGATAGAGAGAAACTAAAAAGAACTTAGAACAAGCAACATTTTTCTTTTCACGTCGCTTTACCGCAATTTCAGAGAAGGAGAAAGGGAAGACGAGGAGATAGATATAAGAGAAAGCAACCTCCGAAAGTTGAGCGGGAAGAATTAATGCATGGTAAAAAAAAAAGTAAAGAGGAAGAGTGGCACCTTTCAGAAATTTTTTTTAATTATGCAAAAAATAGTGATAAAAGTAGTCAACTAATATGAGTTTTTCGAACGGATGATCAGAACGGTAGATTT
Organism: Eleocharis quinqueflora; assembly: GCA_964058865.1. Taxonomy (NCBI): domain Eukaryota; kingdom Viridiplantae; phylum Streptophyta; class Magnoliopsida; order Poales; family Cyperaceae; genus Eleocharis; species Eleocharis quinqueflora. The sequence continues at coordinate 85,586 of CAXKVX010005133.1, forward strand.
TTATCATGCGGCAATTTTTTTGCCGCACGATAGATTTTCTACAGTGCGACATTTTTTAAAAATTAAAGCACGTAAAGTTTTCTATCTTGTGAAGAAAAAAATTTTGTTCTAAAAATTATTTAGAAGTCTCACCACTTATAAAAAATTATTTACAATAATGATCATAAGTAGCAAATATTTTGGAACATTTAATTATAATTTTGACCAAAAGTTCTTTAAATGAGACCTACTCAGATTGATAATACGAAAATATCAATGAATATATAATGTAGCTAGTGCAGACTGAAAACAAAAAGACAAAATTATAATTAAATTATCAGAACTTTTGCTTATATGGTCAAAATTAAAATTATTTTTTTATGTATAGCCAAAATCATAAATAAATATTCAAAACAAAAAAACAAAAGCAACACCGTAGAAAATCTATCATGTGACAAAAAACAGAATGCACGGTAAAAATCTACCGTTCTAACTATTCGGTCTAAAAATTCGTACCTCTTGACTAATTTTGTCACTCCATTTTCATAATTACAAAAAAAAAATGGTACCTTTTTTAGTATGTCGGTATGATGCACCCAGTAAAAGTTAGCATATTGAGATGAGTAGACAAAGGAGAGAGATACTCAGATGTTTTAGTTGCATAAATTAATTGAAGTAAAAATAAATTATAATTTTTAATTGCTAATTATAACTTTGTGTTTTTTATTTGTAATGAAGGAATGAAAACACACTTAAAAAAAAGTTTTAATTCTGATTTAAGATTAGTGCTAATTCCGCGGCATAGTTAATTTAACAGAAAGGATATTTTATATATATTAAGGAGTTTCGTTTTTTTTTTATATTTGTTAGTTTTTAGATGTTTCCAGCAGGATTGAATCTGCATCTCTTCCTACAAATTGGATTTTTTAGTTGCATAAATTAATTTAAATGAAAAATAAAATATTGTTTTAAGAGTGGTGCTATAGTGCTTATGCAAATTTAGACTCTACCATGTTTGTGGCCGCATATCTAAAATTTCAAAATGCAAACACCTATCATTGTTAATACTATAATTATTTAAAGATCAAAATTTTATTTTAAATTTTTTTTATTATTTCATCGTACGTGTAAAAAATCATTAAATTCGAGAGGTCTTTACACCATAGATCAGTGAATTTTCTTATCCATTCAATAAAATATGAAGAAATTTCTTAGAAATGAAAACTTTAGTATCTAAGTATATTTTAGTATAGACACTATATTCAATAATTTTGATCGACCGTTTGTATTTAAAAATTAGAAATATGCAACCGCAAACACGATAAATCATAAGCATTGTAGCATCACTCCTGTTTTTAAATTAATAATTATAATTTAATTTGGAAAAGGCAAGATCAGTAGAAATAAAAATAAAAAAAATTGATTATCTACTTTGACAAGTGTTGTCTACTTTTCTAGGTTTATTTGTTATTGTATGGTTGGTTGTAATATTTTCTTTCTTTTTTTTATTGAAAAAAAAGAAAGAAAATATTACAACCAACCATACAATAAAAAATAAATAGGTTGGTTGTAATATTTTCTTTGAGGTGATGTCTTGATGACTGGTATATATATCTGTCTTACAAGTTACAATTAAATAGGTTTTGTTTTAGGTTATGTAGTTTTCTGCTTTTTAAATGTCTTTGATTTTCTTTTTTCAAAAATCTAAGTAAGACAATGTAGTTTTTTCTATATGATTTCAAAAAACACGGAGGATTTATTTTCACTATTTTAAAAAATATATAATTTATATTTTTATTTCTAGTAAAACTACGAGAGCACCGTTAACAAAAATAATACGGAAGTAAAAATATTTTGAGAGATCATGACCCGTTATAAACTTTAGTGTAGGAAAACTGTCACATGATTTGAGCAGGGAAGGGGAAACGATAAGGTTAAATGCCTGGAGACACGTGGCAGAGCGACCTCACGTCGTCGTTTCGATTTTTTTTCCTTTTAATTTTTCGTTGAAAGGGAATCGGATCGGATATTCGGATCTGCGCCTTTTCTATTGGAATTTTTTTATTTATCCTTAAGAAACACTATTGAAAAATGCAAATTCGAATATACATGCAGAATGAATGACATCGTATACTACTACATAGGTGTTATGCGGTCACATATATAAATTTATATGAAGTTTTATATACACGATAAAACTTATTATTTTATTATATATTTTATAGAAATTCAGTTGGCACTTGGCACAGATCGAATTCTTTTTTATTTTTTGTATTTGGTTTATTGTGCTTTGTTATTCTACGTTTACATTTTCTATCCACGTAAATTTAATCAAATAAGTTATATTTCAACCATTGAGTTAACTGGCTTTTCGTCTTCGTAAGTTTTAAATTGTCTGTTAAATAATCTATTTTGATAGAATATTCAAATCGTGTCATTTCATAATGTAAGAGTGTGTTTGACAAGTCAAGAAATAGTGACAAAAAATTACAATTCATACAATAAAAGAAGAATAGTATTACAAGAATGATATTATTGACTATTCAGAAAAAGCAAACATATATATATATACTCTATTGCATTTAGTTGAAATAGAAAAAATATTAATAATTATGATAATAACAATGATCATAAATTGTAATAATAATATAATAATAAATAAAGTATTTTTTTTAAGTAATAATAATAATAATAATGATATAATATTATGGGAGGGACCTGACTCTGCTATGCTGAAAAAAGAAAAAAATACTATAGTTGTCCATAGTGTAAATACTGCATTCTTTTATTTTGGAAAAAATGAAAACACTATAGCCGTCTAACTTTTTCACTGTTTTATCACACTTTAGAATCCACAGTAGCGAAATGTTAGACAATGATATAATTAGATTTGATATCGTACTAGGGGAGGGACGTGGCTCCGCCACGCTGGATAATATATTTACAAAAAAAAGTGAAAACACTGTAGTTGACCACAGTGAGAATGTTGCTTTCTTTCTTTTGAAAAAAAACAGTGAAAACAATGTAGCGGTGTACAGTTTTTTCACAGTTTCATCGCAATGTGAAATTCACAATAATAAAATGTTAGACAATGATATAATGTAATAATAAATATTAGTAATTGCTAATTAGATTTGAAAGAGCGGCAAACACACTCCAAGCGTATACAAGTTTTCTTTCGTCTAATATATATTAACCATTTTTTATTAAAAAAAAAATTAGTAAAGAATTTATAGAACTTCTCAACTTACACATGTACTAAGAAACCTCCAATCATATTCCACACCTTCGATTTTTCATATGAAAAGTACGTCTTGGACTTTAAATGAAATGTCGGTTTTCATAATAAGGTTGACATTAAGGTTGGTGTATAATGTGATCATGAACCAAAGTAATATAAATGAATAACAAATGATATTGATATGGTCTAATTCTGTACATGAACATTTTTTCCTTGATCTATGGCTCAAACTTGTCTTTACTAACTTACTAATTATATACAGATGAACTTTGCACTAAAAGAAATTCTCATTATTTCACTAATCAATACACTTTATTGTTTTGTCACTTTCTTTCTTGCTTGTTTTATCTTTTGAATTATGATATTTCGAAGATTTCTCTCTCGATTCGAGCTACTCAATGTCGAGACACCGATTCCTGATTAGATATCGAATCGGATATTCATATTAGACCTAAAATATTTTTTTCTGAAAATTGAGACACGTATGCATGTGTAAAGATACATTAATTTTTTTATAATTGGAATTACATATTTGCTCCTTTTCAAAAGAATATTAAAATCCAGCACACTTCTTCATTTTTGACCAAATAAAAAAAAGAAACTATAAACAGCAAGTGAGACATGCATTTCAAGGTTGAGATTTATATGGACCGTAAGTGTACGCCGCATTTCACTTTTTTAATTAAATGAAACATTTCGAATTTGTCGGTGAATATGAATTTTTAATGTGGAATGTAGGCAAGGGTTGTAGCACAATTTTTTTATTACTGCGAATCTTAAGTGGTGTGCTCCACAATTTGAACCTTTTTTTGCAAATTGAGAATTTTTGCTTATGGATCGCAGAACCTAGCTGCCGTAGTAGTATTTCTGAATTCTTTCTTCTCATATATTTATTTTTTTATAATAATAATATTACTATAAAAGAAATAGGAAACCAAACCATTCTAACGACGGTTTGCACCGGGAGCACCTATGATTTCACACAATCCACTATTCATTCAAACGCTTGCGGTTCTAACAGGTTACCCGAATCCGTCGATAATGACAGCGTGGTTAAAAGTGCCGTAACGCCGTGGGATTTAGCGACATGGGATTGTATATTTGTATGGTGGTGAATAAAGAGCAAGAAATGCGACACGTGATTCATGTATGTATGGTGGTTGGTTGATGGAGCGCGTTGGGGATTGGCGTTTTGCGCCACGCGCCGACAGCGTTGTCGTTTTACTCACGGGACCACGTCACGGCTTTCACCAAGATTTTTTGTGGCTTCGTTAAATGTGTGAAATATTGTGTTATTTATAGCAAACTTTAAACAAAATGTATACATATTTTCTTATCTATTATATAAAAAGTTCGACAAATATATAAATAGATAATAGAAAACAAAAAAATAAGGATGACATATTGTTATTTTTAAAACTCTATAAAAGTGCAATTTTACTTGAAAAAATTTAGCCAAATTTAAAAAAAGGGAGCTCATACGTAGATACCATACTTGATACCAACTATTGATATCAATTTTATTATGCACCTTTAGTTTAGTTATCATGTATATTATTTGAGTTATTATGCATGTTTTTGTTGTTGTAATGAAATAGTTATATATGTTGTCGATTTTATATGCACCTTTAGTTGAGTTATCGTGCACATTATTTGAGTTATTATGCATTTTATTTTCTGTAATGAAATAGTTATACATGTTATTTTTTGTACTGAAATAGTTATGGTATAACATGCATAATAACTCAAATAATGTGCATTATAACTCAACTAAATGTGCATAATAAAATCGGTATCAATAGTTGATATCAAATGTGGTATCTACGAAACATTATCCTAAAAAAAATTGGGAGAATTTTGACATTAATTTAAGTTGTCTAATTTTATAAAAAATCTATATTATATCCGTGAGTTGTGATAATAGAAAAATACACCTTTAAAACTTAATAAAATTTATTACCCATAAAATTTCTAATTTTACATTATTAATTTGAACAAAATTAGTTATTGATAAAATAATTTCTCTTCATGACGTACTTCTTGAAGTTGTTGGAACCGGGGGGACTTAATTTTAAGCAATTCTAGAAATATCGAGGTCTAATTGGCAATTGCAATGAAGTTTTAACAATTCAAGCACAATCAATTTCTAAACAAAATTAATAATGAATTAAAGAGAAGAGTTTAGAAAATGCAAACAAATCCAAGAGACACAAGGAATTTAACGGAGTTCGGATATTGACGATCCTAGTCTCCGGGACTCCCGACCCTCCGACACGGTAACAAGGTCGAGCCGATTCACTAGACAACACAAGTGAATTTACAACTTCGAAATTGGAGCTCTATTACACACACTCGTGGAGCACCAACCCTAACACGGGGTGTCGAACTCGGTCTCGCTGACACACACCCGTGGAGAACCGAGCCAACGAAAAACTAAAGAATAAAAAATACAATCGAATAGATGATAAGATAATAAACACTCAACACAATCTCTCTAAGAGTTTAGAATAATTTAGAACAATGAGATTGAGTCTTTGACCTAAGGTTTGGCTATGTGTTTTAAGCTCAACAATGGTGGAACTAAGGGTTTTGCAATATAGGATTAGTTAGAGAAGAAGGGGGTGAAGGGTTTCTTTTATAGATAGCATGAAACACTTGCATTCTTGGCTGAAATTAATTTAAAATGTTATATAACTATCCAAAACGTTACATAACGTTTTGCCCTAGAATTGGACCGTTGGAGCTGTCAGAATTCGACCTTATATTGTCAAGATATTTTTCGAAACGTTATATAACGTTCTAAAACGTTACATAACGTTCTAGAAACTTTAAGGCACATGTTCTACCAATTTCAAACGTTACAGAACAGAAAAAAATTCCGAAACGTTATATAACTTGCTAAAACGTTATATAACGTTTTGGTTGTTTATTTTAATCTTCAGTCTTGAAATAGTCATAACTTTTGATCCGTAGCTCCGATTTAGATCATTTTTCGAAGCCTTGGAAAGGTTTTGATGAACTCTACACTTGTTCTCAAATTATCACTTGGATTTTCCATACTCTTCTTCTTTGATTTTTGCATTTAAGTCCCTACAATTAAACATAGTACACAAGAAATGATTAAATTCAATTTGGATTTGCAAATCAACAAACTTAGGAAAGTTTGAGCCAACAGAAGTAACTATAGTGCATGCAAACGAGTTTGTTAAATAAAAATATATTAAAACATATAAATGTTCATGTGAGCAAAAGCAAGTATGGTTAAAATTTGAAGTTTAGTTTCAATAGTCTTTTATAATATTAAAATTAGAGTTTGGATGGAAAATATGAGCAAGGATGGTAATATGCATATGAGACCTTCTTTTGTTATATACGCTACGTCTTTGCTTAATAAGTCAAAGATTTAAATTGCTCAATAAACTCTTCATCTCAACATCTTGTAGGAAATCAAATTGCGTGATTTTTAGAAATTCCTTGCCTGTTTTTTTAATTAAAAACAATCTAGATTTAATATAAAAAAATGTCATTGTTTGAGTTGTTTTTAAAAATATTTAGAAATAATAAGAAATCTCTAAGGGTCCGTTTGACAAATCAAGAAATAACACTAGAAGAGTGGTAGAAGAGTGGTAAGAATAGAATAGTGTGATTTTGTAATAGTGGTAGAAGAAGGTATCTTGATTATTCGGAAAAGCGAAATTGTCGTTTGGCAAGTGTCATTTGGAATAGCAGAAATGTTGATAATTATGATAACAATAATGATGATAATATAATATAATAATGATAACAACAAAAACTAAATAATATAATAAATTAATAATAATATGCATTATTTCTGAAATAAGTAAAAATAATAATATTGATGATAATAATAATATTAACAATAATAATGAGTAATAACATAATACTAATAATGATAAAAAAAATTATAATAATTATAATAATAATAAAGTAATGCAATAAAATAATATAAGAATATTAATAACGATAATAATAATAATTAAATATAATACAATAAAATATTATTAATTAAATATAATACAACATTAACAAATAATAATGATAATTATAGTAATAATAATAACAATATATAAAAATTATAATAATATGCATTAAAATAATAAAAATTAAAAGTAATTTTTAAAATTATTTCAATAATAATGATAATAAAATATTATTAATAATAATAAAGTATATATAATATACTAGAATATTGTTAATTACGAATATAATACATCATAATGAAATAATAATGGTAATTATGGTAGTAATTATTATAATATGCATTATTTTAAAATAATGGAAAAATAATAATAAATAGTAATTATTAAATATTATTTAATAATAAGGATAATATAATAATATTAATAATAATAAATATATATAATATATTAAAATATTGTTAATTACAAATATAATACAACATAATAACATAATCATGATAATAATCATAATGATAAAGAAATTATAATTAGTTGCATTATTTTAAAATAATAAAAATAATAATAGTAATAATAAAATAACAATAATATTAATAATATTAAATTATATATAATATACTAAAATATTGTTGATTATAGATATAATACAATATAATAAAACAATAATGGTCATAATCACAAAAGTATAAAAATTATAATAATTTGCATTATTTTAAAATAATAATAATAATAATAAAAAATTATATATAATATATAAAATATTGTTGATTACGAATATAATACAACATAATCAAATAATAATAATAATTACAGTATAATAATAACAATAATATAAAATTATAGCAATATGTATTTGTTTAAAATAATGAAATAATAATTAATAGTAATTATTAATATTATTTCCATAATAAAGATAACAAAATAATATTAAAAATAATAAGGTATATATAATATATTAAATTGTTAATTACATTGCGAATTTGATTGCTTAGTCATACGGAACAGTATATTCCGATATTCCATCTATATGGTGGTATACCGAAATAGCCCATTTTAACAAGATTTTGATATTAAGAATTTATTGAGCAAGTTAAATCTCAATTTATTGATAAAATTAAACACGCATAATTGTGTAGAACGGAAGAGGTGTCCTATGTATATTACCAGAAAAATATTATTGGAATAAATATACTACACAAACTAAAAAACTAATGATCTACTAATTAGATTTGGCGGCCAACTAACCGTTTTGTGCATAATATTCTCTTAAGATCATCTACATTGAAGTAACTAAATAATATATTTTATTCGGTAATTGTCGAGCGAAACTATCCGAGATGTACTCTTTTTTATTTATTTTCGTGTTATTTCATATCACAAAATAAATAAATAAACTATAGGAGCAAAACATGTGTCATTTTGCACGTGCCACATGTATTTCGGTGCAGCTTCTCAGATCAGCTCCGCAACAGAATGCAGTATTTTTCTTTTCTGAGAAACAGAAAGCAATATAATAACATTTCTTTTAAGAAAAATGGAATATAAAAATGTGTGTTGCTAGTTTGCTCTAACACAACACCTTTTGGTAAGCATATGTCGAAGCACTCGCACTATTTATTTAAGCGCATGTATTCATTTCATATAAAAATTACTTGATTCAAATTTGAGAATTTTTTTTGCAGAATACGAAGAAATAACAGTACAACTAAACGTAGAAAAAGAAAAAGAAATTCTAAATCCCTCAATTATGCATCCCCTCTATTTGCTATTTTTTGATATATATTCTGATTGCTATACTGAGCTCGACTGTATAAATCTGGTTGATATCTTGGCAGCGTGGAGCTAAATTTGGACGCTGGATTAGGATCAAATGGTTGTAATTAATTATTAATTAATTAATTGTTTGTTTTAATTCCTTAATGGGCTATTATAATAGCTTCTACATTCGGACCAACAAGAGCGTTTCAGTTTCTAAATTTATTTTTTTTATTTTAATTGGGCTGAGCATTGGGCCTATAAAGCCTCTTTTGATCTCTTTAGTATCTTAAGAATTTTTTTTTTGATAGAAAAGTGAGGAAGAAAATTTAAATTTTAATTCATGCTGATTTGGCAGTAGAATGAGGATTAAATTTAATTCATGCAAACAAACATGTGTTCGGTTGTACATAAAAGAAGTTAAGAACACAAAAAAATTAAAGCTAATAAAGAGCAAATGATACTTAATTCATGAGCATAGCCTCATTAATTTTTTAGACAAGATTTAAATTGGACAAAAAAAGATTTGAGGAAGATGATGACTTGATTTGTGCTAAAATAAATTGTGTTATGTGAAATTAAGTAACTAAGAAGACTAAAGAAGGTTTAATAAATCTAAGTAAGAAGATGTTGCGGAACTCGTGCGATCACTTACGAGTTCTTTTACGTAGTTTAACATCTTCCTACTTATGTAATGCTCCTCTATATAGAAGGTCGTGGATTCGAAATCAGAAGAAAAAAATTTAATTAACTTATATTTGAGTGACATAAATACTGATTTATGTCTAAAACAAAAACATCTTCCTCCCCCTATAACTTTGAGTTTGTTCAAATTCTTAATTCATATCAACATATGGCTTAATCTTTTTTCTAAACTTGAGGAAATGCTCTAGGTCAAAAGGTGTTTAAAGTCATAAAGAAAAAGAAAATGAAAAAGAAATATAAAGATGTGACATACAAATAATGCAATACACTAACAGCCGTAATTGATCAATATTTTATACAATTTTATTTGGTAAGCTAAGCATAGCAGCTCTACTCCAATGAATCAATTATTTGTCTTTAACAAACATTAACATTTATTAAGTGCATTTGGTGGGACCATTGTGCAAAACCACACATGCCACGTAATGGCAATTAGGATATATAATGCAACCAATCCCTATGACGATTGATGATGTCATGCTAATCCATGTGCCAATTAAAGAAATTGATACTGAAAGAGGAGAGCATTGTAAAGTTTGTCACCAAAACTAATTGAAATGCTTCATTGACTAGTGATATGATTACCTATATAAATAATGTAGGAGATTAGAAATTTAATCATAACCATTGACAGATTGTGACATCTCATAGGAGGTGAATTTCAATTCACTTTTGACTTCATGATAATGAGATTTAAAAGGTATATAACACGAAAATTTTGAAATTTCATTGTACAAACAATTTAAAATATTTTTGTAACCTAGCTCATATACTTTCCAATTATCACTTTTTTTTTAATAAAAAGCTACACAGAAAAGAGGGGCAACTTCCATTAAAAAGAAAGCGTACGATATATGTTTTGCAAATTCAAACGGTATAAGAGATCTATACTAGTATCTAACAATTAACTGACAAAACATCAATTACATGAACTACTGTATACTTACTACAATAGTTTTGCTATATAAATTTCTAAATATAATATTTCAAAAATACTTCTAATTATTCTTCAAAACGAATATCACTAATGTATTAGTGTGTTTACAAGTATTCAGCCGCTTCATATTAGATTTTAAGATATATTGTGCAAACATCAACGGAAATAGCTCAATAAAAATTTGATGCCACATTGCTGTAAAACAACTAATTTTTAACATTTAAAGTTTTTTGCAAGTGTTAGTCATTAATTTTCGTACAAATGACACTACTTTTTAAGAAAGAAATAGTACATTATTGATAAAGTCGTCTTCTAAAAGTCATTAAAAAACTTCAATTGATAAAATGGTAAAAAGCTAATATTGCATAAGATTTTGAAATTCACTTTATTGAGGTAGACATTCTGATCATAAAAAAATGGGAAAAACTTAGATACACCAAGATGAGTGTTTTTTAGGTACTCCACTTTATCTCTACTATTTGATTGAAATCTATGATGCGAATCTCAATGCAATCAAATGATAAAGATTGAATGAAGTATCTAGAGAGCACTCATCTTGACGTACCTAAGTTTTTCCCTAAAAAAATTTACCAGTTAATGAAACTTTTTTTGTGGAGAGAAATTTGGTTTGAAGGTTGTGCTACTAGTTACTAGTGAAGAGAGCGACATCATTTAATTCAATACATACAAAAAATATACAAATAATAAATTATATAAACAAATGTTACAACTTAAACAAAATTCAGACTCAACAAACTTGTTATATATCTAATTCATGCACGTTATATTGTTTCGTCACTAAATGAATTCAAATTCCAAAACATAATTTCTCTTATTCATGAATAGTAAGAAGTTATTTCCATTTATGTGTACAAAAAGGAAGGCTTGCCTTTATTTCGTACACGAATTTTTATCTATTTTTGAAAAATAATTCCTCCAATTGCCGATTTGCATTAACTGCAGATGATTTGCTTCAATGATCCAATCTCTTCAAAAGGTGATCATCGCTTACGTCATCACAACTTTGTCCCCATCCTATTCCAATTTCCAAATGAGATCACCTGTTGTGCATTTTCTTGTTGCACAACTTTTCGACCGTTTGATTCATCTTGAGTTGTGCGCCGCTTAGATACAAGAGGATCGAACGGTTATCCTGCTAGACAGCACAGAATTGCGCAGCAGAAGAATCGGATTCCATCCTATTCCCCTCTACCTCATTTATTGCTTTGATTTATTGCAACCAAGGTTAGTAGACACTGTATAGCTCTACATACGTTGTGTTCTTTGTTTAAATAATATTGTGGTCACCTTGGAACAAGAATAAAAAAAGAATATTTTTTTGAGGTGCATAGCTTCGAATATATAATACTAAGAATGAAAGGGAATCTTTCCTAAATATTTTTCATTATTTATTATTATTACAACTACTTTTTATTTAATTTATAAAAATAATAATGAAGCTTTTCAATAGAAAATAAGAATGATTTTGATCGACCAAGAATTTCAGCCACCACAAAATTGACAAATGCTTAAACTTTGAAATCTAATATTTTGTGTTATTTATGTTATATTAGAATTATTTTTTCAGACTTCGCCTCAAAATTCATCTAATTTAAATTTTTCTAAGATTCCATTGATTTTTTAGATACACACTGACTCTTCGTTTTCATATACAATATTTTTTAGAACATGAAAAATATACATATATTATAATTTTATATGCACATGATGGTAAAATATATACATAATTTGATTTTATGTGGTTTTATATTATTTATATACGTGTTATATGAAAAATATACACATAATATGAAAAATTGTATGGTTTTATATACATATGATGGTAAAATACATACCAGATATAATCTATTTGATTTTATAAATATATGGTATGTTGTTATGCGATTTTATAAAAATACAGTTATTGTCATTGACATTTCATATGAAAACACATTGAAAATTAAATAAGTTGTAGATCAATAATATGCCAAGAACATAATTCTCTAGTCTCTACACATTATGAATAAAATAACTTGCCATATTTAATTTTTGAAAAAAAAAACAAAGACATAGATTTAAAATATATTTTGATAAGGGTGAAGATCAACCCATAGCAAGTGTCCATCTTGATTAAATGACACGGATAACTCTTTATTAATAGTTTAGATTTGTTGCATGTTTTATTGTACATCATTTGAAATTGCAACAGATTTCAGGTGTCACTTCAAATAATACATAAATTTTAGAATTCAATTTTCATGCTATATATGGTAATACATAAAAATTCAGAATATTCAATTTTATGCTATATATGTTTAACTGTGTCTAATGACATTTCTACATATTTTATTTTTTAAAATTTAATTTAATTTCTTAAATTATTCAAAATAACCACCATTTAGTGATCTCTCCTCTAATTTATTTTACCCTCTAAAGTTAATTAATACATGAATGAATTCTAACTTGTGTTCTAACTTGATAAGAGTCGCATGACTACAAAGGCCATTAGCTCTGATTTGTAAGTATTATTATACTAATACGAAATGCTTATGAATCGACAAATGTCGAACACAATAGAGATTGATTTTGTTTAACTCGACAAAAACAAATGTTCAAGCAAAGCTCCAAATAAGAATAACAAAATTTTGTTATTCCGTTCGGATTTGTTGAATTCGAGATCGAGAACTAAAATTTTTCTGAAGAGAGAAAAAATCGAAGAGAGAAAAATGATTTTACTGCTGATTTTTTTTGACAACCGGGACTTTTACAACTAGAGAAATGCGCTTTAGACACCTTATAGAAGACACTTCTTTCTAAAATCTCATCTTTTCTAATGACTGCTTCAAGTAGAAAAATCGTTCTTAACTGATCCTTTGATGTCGAGAAAAAAAGCAAGATTCTGTTTTTTCCTCGAAATATCAGCAGATTCGATTAGTCAATCAATGCATAGCACAAACCATCCTCTTATCTCTGGTTCTAAACTGAAACAATACATATCAGTGAGTCGCAATACATGCAGTATTCTACTGACACAGTGTGCTATCATGGGCCAATCCACAGAAAATCCAAACCATCCAACCGCGTGAGCCGCGGTCTACAAGGATCCTCTCAGTCAGCGTCCCCACTCGTATAGCGGTGCCACCATCTCATCTATCCACAAACACCATAGAACCCTCTGTGTACCGAGTCACTGTCACTGGACCTTTCTCCCCCGACTCTTCCTTCCCATTCTGACCCCACAATCAGTGACTCAACACACAAATAAAAAACTAATAATATGTGCATAAAGCCTACATAAGGCAGTCGCCGTCTCCTTCCTTGCTCCTTCTCCACAAAGCTTCCGAATGAAACCCGTTCACACCTCACACGCTATTCACCTCTCTCATATAAATATCATATAACTTCATTTCCCCGTTCACATTAGTCTATTACCTTCACTATTCTCTCTCTCTCTTTCTCTCACTCTCTCTCTATTCCTCTCTATTCCTCTCTCGTTATTCAAACTTTTACCATCCATTCCCACCTCCTACCCCAACCGAACTCACCTTTCTAAATTCTCAATCAATCGAGTAAACGAAACGAAACCCTTTTCAACTTTTATATGAGAACCCCTACAGGGAATAACCACACACCCTCCTTCTTTACTGAAGACGATTTCTCCTATTACTTCTCCTTATTCCACGAGAATAGTAATAATCCCTCTGAGTTTCTTCCCCCTTTCTCTGACTCCATGCCTAGGCAAAAACGAACAACTGATGATGAGGATAGCAACCCCGATCCTCATCCAAGCACCAATCCCAATTCTGAACCAGTTGGTGAAAATCAAGGCAAGAAGAAGAACAAGAAGCGATCAATTGCGAGGTTATTGACCTCTTTAGCTGCTCTGGATGCGCAAGAGGAATCCGAGAAGCATGAAGCCGACGAGTCTCAAAGGCACGGCCTTTCTCTTCTCGAGTCGAACCATCAGCAGAAAACAGAGGTGATGTTGGATTATTATTCCACTATGCAACAACACTATGATCAATTGGACGAATCTGATACGGTTCGTGCGAAGAGGGCGCGACTTGCGGCAACCGCAGCAGCCACAACTGTAGCTGCTGTGGCCTCAGTTGTGGAAAACTCGGCTGACCCAGCTTCTGGTGGGACCCACCACAGAAGGCTCTGGGTCAAAGATCGGTCAAAGGCTTGGTGGGACCGATGTAACAGTCCTGACTTCCCTGAAAAAGAGTTCCGAGCTGCATTCCGCATGGGCCGGGCAATGTTCGACATGATTTGTGATGAATTGAGATCCGTTGTGGCGAGGGAGGATACTATGCTTCGTGCGGCAATCCCTGTGCAGCAACGTGTGGCGGTTTGCATTTGGCGGCTGGCAACGGGTGAGCCACTACGACTAGTGTCGAAGAGATTCGGCCTCGGAATCTCCACTTGTCACAAATTGGTATTAGAGGTTTGCTCAGCTATAAAAACTGTATTAATGCCAAAATTTCTCCAGTGGCCAACTGATGCAGATTCCATTTCATCAATGAAGTCCAAATTTGAGTCTGTTTCTGGCATTTCTAATGTTATTGGGTCAATGTATACTACTCATATACCTATAATTGCACCAAAGATAAGTGTAGCCGCATACTTCAATCGGAGGCATACTGAAAGAAATCAGAAAACTTCGTATTCAATCACCTTGCAAGGGGTTGTGGATCCCAATGGTGCATTCACTGATGTGTGCATTGGGTGGCCCGGGTCAATGTCTGATGATCAGGTGTTAGAGAAATCAGCATTGTACCAGCGAGCTGCAGCTGGTATGATGACTGATACATGGGTTGTTGGTGGTAACAGTTATCCCTTGATGGATTGGGTTCTTGTACCGTACGACCACCAAAATCTGACATGGACCCAACATGCATTTAATGAGAAAATTGGGGATCTAAGAAGGGTCGGTAAGGAGGCGTTTACAAGGTTGAAGAGCAGGTGGAGTTGCTTGCAAAAGCGCACTGAAGTGAAGTTGCAGGATCTGCCAGTGGTGCTCGGGGCATGTTGTGTGTTGCATAATATATGTGAGATGAGGGGTGAGGAGATGGAACCGGAGATACGGTTCGAATTGATTGATGATGAAACAGTGCCAGAGAATCCAGTAAGATCAATTACTGCGAAACAGAAGAGGGACGACATTGCGCATAATCTGTTGCACCGGGGTTATGCAGGAACCGGGTTCTTTTCTTAGGTATAATTTTTATTGAGCCAAAGATTTTGGAGTTCTTTTGTTTGTTGTTGTCCATTAGTAATTTCATATTACTTAAAATTGAATTATACCGCTGATGTTATGATAATTTGCTTAGCTTTAGGAGATTTTGAAAGATTCTTAGGTGCTGTTCCTGTATATATTCTGACAGTTTCTAGACATTATATTTGAATGATAGAATCTCTATTCAAAAGTGCTGATTTAATTCAAATTCTGTGCTTGTGCTGATTTGCTTACACCCTTTCTTTTTCCCTTACCGTAAATGGTATGCATATTGCTATTTTGTACAAAAAGCATGTATGGAATAAAGAATGAATTTTGGGAAGGTGTCCGAATTTATACCTATTTCATTTTTTGACCAGAAGTTTCTTCTATATTTATAATTTGAAAGCAAAAAAGCACATGGTGAATTGCTTTATGTTTAACTTTTTGAAGCTTTGACCGCAAGAGATGCTCCATGTGCTGAAAGAAGAATTCAAATGTTGTGAACTAGAAACGAATAATTAGTGCAATGGAAGAAGTCAAAATACACTTTTTAAAGGATAAATTTTAGTTGATGTTTCATCTTTGACGAAAACATTCCCCAGTAATACAAATTAAAGACTTGGCCTATTTGCAACTTTGGGCCGTATATAATTTTACTAAAGTTTGCTTTGGGATCAGTAAAGTTTGGGATTACACAACATTATCACTTTACACATATTTGTGTTGGCATTTGGCAACACCTTTTTTTATTATATTTTTGGAACTCAGTATGTTGAATGAAGTTTCCCTCAAGAGTGCAGACTAGAGTAGTGCTTTTCTTATCTAACTTTTTTTAAGAGTAGAGCGATTTCAGCACTCAAATATTATTAAAATGATCTAAAATTTTTTAGTGTTTTTTTTACTATTACTGATTTTTGAATTCATAACCTCTTTTTTAGCTTCTCAATGCATTTTGAATCATTTTAATCAGAATTCAGATGAAGGACATGATCAAAATACTAAACGTTACGCACTTTGAAAAATAACACAGCCAAATCCTGTTGTATTCGTGGCATATTCCAAACGTATCACAGTCGTATCTTATTGTATCTGATCAGTCAACAAAATTAAAATAATACGATACTTCATCTGAAGTATCGGATACGTATCGCACGCGTATCCGTATCAGATACGTGTCCAATACGGGTTGCAATGAAATTTGGGAGTTTCCAAGCAACCTAGATATCAAGGCTTCTTTGATCCAATATCATTTTTTTTTCTAAAAAAAGTAATTTGTGGGAGTTATTTTTTTTTTCTTTGTACAGAACCGAACTGTCACCGTATTTACTAGGCAATATGGTTTAAGTTCTTTTTTTCCTTCCTACTTGAGTCGATTGAGAATGGAAAGCAGTCTAAAAATCTTATATGTAAACAGAGAACATTAACAAAGAAAGAAAAGACATACTAATTGATAAATTAATAATAATTAAAAATGTTATTGTAGATATCAGCAGCTAACATTGATTATTTACGAATTGTTGGTCTTTCATTATAGATGTTTTGAGTTAGTTAACTAATTTTGAATCTTTCACTAGTAACTTGAGATGTGATATGTTCTAAACTTATAATTTGCCGTTATAGTTTTGCAACATGAAAATTCTGCATTTTATCAACCAACGGGCTTCATCGAATTTCTATGACACCTTAAAAAAGCGCGGGGCGAGATGGGGGAATTCACATTCGGTAAAGTATTTCGTAATACGAAATAGTTATTCAATGATTCAAATTATATTGAAATTTGTGTTTATAAATCTCAATGTAATGTGAATTATTGGATGATTATTTCGTATCACGGGTATTCAATCGAATATGAATTCGAGATGAATGGTGACTTTATTTTATTTTAATTGGCATTCTCGTGCGGTTTGGATAGGGAGAACTCATTCAATTCTTTATTATTTATTTTTATTTATGGAATATATTATATTTATATATATTTTAAAAAAGAGTGTTTAATTGTTATATCAATAGACAATAGGAAGAACGTTTTTCTGTAAACCGATCCGGTCGTTTCTTAAAAAAAATTTGAAAACTAAACGATCGATTTTACGAACACCATTTCTTTAATTTTCAAGATCTTCTGTGGCAAATTCTTTAGTTCTTTTATTTCTTTTGCGACAAAAAATTCTGAAAACTGAAGGACTGGAGTTACCAACACGATTCCTTCAACTTTAGAATTTTGTGACAAATTTTTTAGTTCATCTGTTACCATAGAAAATCTTGAAACCTAAAAGAACAGTGTTGACAATTTTATATACCACTCTTTCTGTATCATCTTAAAAAAGACAATTTTATAAAATATTCCTTCCTACTTAAAACATATAACATAATGCCCTTTCCTTAATTTTTTTTTACAATTTGCCCTTGTGGGACCCGATATCTGAAAAAATAAAATTTTCTTCCCTTCCCTTCCTCTTACTCATGTTTCCTCTCATACACACACTATGCAAGTTGATGCTAGAAATCAATTGTGCACAAATCAAGGTTGAAGAAGGGACGAGTTCATTCCTACTTTTATTTCTCTCTAGTGTTGTGCAAATGTAGGATGCTTTGTTTTATTTCTTTTTTTTTTTGAACAAAAGCATGTAGGCATTTACTGACAAGAACAAAAAGGCTTACAAAAACATATATAAAAACTAGAGCCTAAAACAAACACATAAAAAAAACCCCAAGAACATGTCAGTACAATAATAGTCATAAAAAGAATCACTGAGAAAGCCTACCTAACATCAGATTAGTGAAAAAGAAAGAAATCAAAGGAAAGAAACTATTTAGTTGTTGAGAAATTGCAAGAATGAGGATGATTGTCTAAGCTTCATTGCATGTTATCCCCACTTCCTTCATCGAATGTTCACTAGGTTCAATCCTTATTTCTGATTCCAAAATTGTCAGTTATTCGAAAAAAAGAAACTAATTGCATAACATTAGTTCAGAGCATCGAAACACAATAATTTGCAGAAAATCAGCAACACTCTGTTTTAGAGCAGCATGAAATTTTATGATATACCAGTAACATGTTAATTTAGGACACTAGTAGCTAATAAAATATAGTGCATTCATGTAATGACTTGAAACTAGCAACAACAAATTATCAGGCAAAATACCAGTAAGATCTCAACAAACGCTTAACTGAACTGAATTACTACTTCTGAATAACAAAATAGCATAAGATACTAATTATTAATGCAAAATGTAACTCACAAGTTTAAACTGATTCCATATTCTTTTATGCTTATATCAAACTGTTAAGAGCCCTAGAATATAAAGTCAATAACTTTAGATTAGAAATTTAGAAGAAAAAAAATCAAGTAACAACTGGTACTCTCTAAAAAATCAAGCAATTGTTACATGTATTAAAGATAGTGTTTAACATACTTGAGTTTTAACTGCAAGTGACATTTCAAGTGGTGGCACCTACATATCATATACTTTTTTAGAAAATAATTAATTGAGAAAATAATTAATATTTATTATAGATTCAAATTGCCTTTGAGACAATGACCTAAGAAATCTCACACATTCAAAACTATCTAGTTCATCACCAGCCAGATTCAAACCAAAGTAATGAAATAGATTCAATACTCACTATCAGATAATTTAGTAAAAGAGAAATTCTGAGAAAGAGATTTGTTACCATTGTTTGTGATCATGTTGATGGACTTCATCTTTTAATTAATTGCCTTCTTCATGACAGAGCTTTCAGGGTTATTAAGCTTCAATCTAAAACTCTGACGTCTTAGAGGAGGAATGTGGGTCAATCACCATAAGTTGCCTACCTTCATTTGGTACACTTGACTGCTCTTGCACCATGCCTTATGTAGGCAGATCTATCACATCTTCTAATTATTGAATCTCATCTTGTGTAATTGTAATGCTCACCTCCTCACTATCATCAACTATCTCCACTGGTACATCACCTCTACTGGATTCACCATTTTCCATTATGTTTAGATTGCAAGTTCTAACACTTCTATCTCTGAATTTACATCTTCAGAGGCAATTGCTTTTCCTTTACCTTCCCTCTCCTTTTCAATATGAACTTGAGTTGGCTCATCTAGTTCCTTAGGATAATCATACACCTCACGACTACTAATTGGTTCAGATTGTTCCTTAGGAGTGCCATATCCCTCCTGACTACCCTCATGATCCTAATTGTTGTCAGAATCCTTCTCTTCTTCATGAAATTTCTCTTTGTTATGATCAAGATTAGGATTCATGTTATCAGAAGGGGGAGCTTTTGCCATATCCTTTGTCTTTTCTTAGAAGGCTTACGGTTTTTCCCAGATCTATCGCACAAGAATCTAACCTTGCTCCAACAGTACTCCCCCTGTCATTTTTTAACACCACCTGTTTGAATTCTGGCACATCGGCATAATTGCACAATCCCACACGAACATTAGCTTCTCTCAGATTTGACAGATCTTTCGTAGTTGGATCAATCTCTAGTATCACCCCAAAGCTTTCAACGAGTTTTTCAAACTATTTCATTGGCCACAGCTTCCTTGAAAAGCCTTTGATACAGATCCATTGGCTTTTCATGCGAGCTTCATTCTCATAAGAAGGATCGCATGGGCAAAACCAAAGCCATGTGTTCTCAATTCGAACCCCCTCATATCTAATCACATTATTTCTCCACCAGTCAGGACCTTCGATCAACAAATGATAATCCTCAACTTCTGCAATTTTCCAGGGAAACGCTTGGGTCTGAAGACGGAGGCAAGCACACCCTTTCCTTAGGGAAGTTCTGAGTTGTCTGCATCACGACACACTTACAGAATTAATCTTCAACGCACATGTCTCTGTGTTGTATCTGGAATCGATTTCAGAATTGTGGATTGTTGATGTTGAGACAAAGCTTCATCAACAGAGGATGAGATCTCTTTGGATCTGTTTTGAGCAGGACAATAGGTAGATCTATGACCTGTACCACGGCATCTAAAGCATACCATAGGATTCCTGCATTGTTTTGCAAAGTGACATTTCTCGCCACATTTGTAACAACGCAAGACCCTAGACGCATTTTTTGAATTTAAATCTCTTTCGCGCGCGTCGTCTCGCCATAAATGCGCAA
Source organism: Eleocharis quinqueflora (assembly GCA_964058865.1). NCBI lineage: Eukaryota > Viridiplantae > Streptophyta > Magnoliopsida > Poales > Cyperaceae > Eleocharis > Eleocharis quinqueflora. The sequence goes on from CAXKVX010005133.1 coordinate 106,472, forward strand.
CCGAGCGGCTGCACTTGGGACCCACTTGGGCCCCTTGACCACAACATTTCTGTAGGATCTGGTGCTGAGCCTCTGCGCCACGTCTACCAACAGATCCATCATTTGATCAATATCTGTCAGCATCCTATTTTATCTAGAAAGAAACAACAAGAAAAAAGATAGCACAGGAAGAGGAAGGAAGAAGAGAGCCGTTGGAAGAGTTATGGGTAGGAAAGGGCAGCTCGGTCAATTAATGAAGAAAGGATGACAAGCGGGGGCCAGCATACCGAACTCAAGGCTCCGTTGTAATCGAAGGGTTTAGATTAGAAATGATATAGATCTAACGGTTGTAATACAATAGTCTGTTAGTTAGTTGGAGCTGATTCGATACACTGAACCCAGAACCATTCAGCTCAGTATATAAATAGCAAAAGATTGTAAGGACTGTTATGTGAAATGAAATTGAATTCTTGGTTACACTTTAGTCTTGTGCTTAGGTTCCTGAGTACAATTTTAGTTTACTTCTTTTCTCCATTTTTTCCGATTAGCATCTCTAAGTGAACTGATCGGTATTTCCAAGTGAACTGATCATCATCTCCAAGTGAATTGAGCTGCTGACAATTGGCAATCTCATTCGATCATCCTGATTCTCACTCAATTAGGCTAGCTCAGAACTCGAATTGAATTTGAGTTGCTGACAATTGGTATCAGAGCCAGGTTCCGCTGTCTGCCATAGTGGAGACGGTTTCAAGAAACTCAAGAATGGCGAGCAAGACTCGAAATGCTGTAGCTAACGAAGGAGAATCTCATCTGGATATCTCTCAGATCAATGAGAGAATATCAAAAATGGATTCCAAGACCGATTCTTTACAAAAAGATCTCGGTAAGACGAGTCAAGAACTGGGCGGAAGAATGAACAAAATTGAAGAAAGTTTGGCAAAGCTGACTAGATTGGTTGAGCGTTCGTTAGAGCAACAAGAAGAAGGTAGCCAATTTAGTATCTTGAGGCATAAAGAAGGAGGACAAAAGATCTGTGAAGTAAATAAAGAAGGAGAAAGGCACCAAAATAAGCCAAACGATAATCCACCACAGAATTCAACAATGTTTCTTCCCCGAATAGAATTTCCCAGTTTCAATGGAGACAAGGCAATCGAGTGGCTAGAAGATTGTGAGTAGTATTTCGAACTTTACCAAATACCAGAAGAAGTCAAGACTAGAACTGTCACCATGAATTTTGTGGAAGATGCTAAAGAGTGGTACAGATCCTTCAGAATATCCAATCCCACACCTTCTTGGCCAAGGCTAGTAGAAGAAATACTAGAATTCTTTGATGATAATTCTGAGGATCCTATGGATCAGCTAAAGCAAGTCAAACAAACAGGAAGGGTGAGTGAATATGCAAAAGAATTCCTAAGAGCAAGGGCTAGGTTGATTTGCAAGACTCAGGTAACCAGTGAGGTGATGTTTTTGGGATTTTTTAGAAGTGGATTAAGAGAGGAAATAAGAGACAACCTTGACCTCTTTGAACCCTCAAATTTGAAGCAAGCCATCAAATTAGCTAAGAAATCGAGATAACACTTAGCAGTAGCAGTAAAAAAGGGTATTTTGGTCAAAAAATCTCAATTAATTCAGTTCAAAAGCCCTATGTACCAATTGAAAAGAAGAAAGAGGATAATTACCATAAGCATGCATTCTCCAAACCTAATCCTACCTCCACCTTGACCAATGAGCAAAAGAGAAAGTTGGGGTTATGTTACAGGTGTTTAGAGAAGTGGCAGATAGGGCATAAGTGTAATCCAAGCACCTTGCATAAATTAGATAGTGAGGAGCTAGTGGAAGAGATAAATAGAGACTTGCATGAGTATGTGTCAAAAGGAGAAGAGGGTGAAGAAGGAGATGGGGAAACAATGATAACCATCAATGGGCAGGTACATATGCAGAAAGAACCATCAGTACCAAATCCAAGAACTTTCAAGTTCAAGGGTAAGATCAAAGAGATAGATATGTGTGTCCTCATTGACAGTGGTAGCACTCACTCATTTGTGAACCCTGAGATAGTTCAAAACTTGCAATCACAAGTTTCTCAAGATGAACCCATGTTGGTTACCATTGCTGATGGCTCCAAGATGCATTCTAATCAAACATGTAATGATCTCAATTTTAGTATCCAGGAACAGAAATTCAAGTGGGACTTAAGAGTCATGAAGGTGCATGGATATGACCTAATACTATGCATGAATTGGTTAATGTCCATGGGAGAAATGACAATCGATTGGAAGGAAGGGTTGATGCAATTCAACTATCAAAATAATCTTGTGAAGCTGAGAGTAGGGGAGTTAAGGGCAGAAGTAAAATTGTGTCAATATTCAATAGACCTTGACAAGGAAGTGAAAAGGGGAAGTCAAGTAGTAATTGCACAATTATTTCTGAATCAAGAAGCTGACAATGCAAACAGTGATATTGAGCCCAAAATGGTAGAAGTGTTGGAGGAATTTAAAGGAGTATTTGAAGAACCTACCAGTCTGCCCCCTACCAGAATTGGAGATCACAAGATAACCCTCAAACCAGGAGTGAAGCATGTCTCACTGAGACCATACAGATTTTCATACTATCAAAGAATGGAAATAGAAAAGATTATTGAAGAGTTATTACAATAATCTTTCATACAGCCTTCAACTAGCCCCTACTCATCCCCTGTACTCTTGGTTAAAAAGAAGGATGGAAGTTGGCGTATGTGTGTAGATTATAGGAGGTTGAATGAAGACACAATAAAAAATAAATACCCAATACCCATAATCGATGATTTACTAGATGAACTGAAGGGAGCTAAGTATTTTTCCAAATTGGATCTAAGGGCAGGATATCATCAGATTAGGATGGATGAAGCTGACAGATTCAAAACGGCATTCCAGACTCATGAGGGGCATTACGAGTTTAATATGATGCCATTTGGATTAACAAATGCACCTGCAACATTTCAAAGCTTGATGAACACCCTTTTCAAGCCCTACCTCAGGAGATTCATTTTGGTGTTCTTTGATGATATACTCATCTATAGCACTGATCTGAGTTCTCATCTGGATCACCTGAAAAATAGCCCTACAAGTGCTGTCAGACAAGCAGCTTTTTGTGAAGAAATCAAAATGCAGTTTTGGGGTGAAAAGCATTGAGTATTTGGGTCACATTATTTCCCAAGAGGGAGTTGCTACTGACCCTCAGAAGGTGCAGGCTATGGCAGATTGGCCAGTGCCAAAGAATATCAAGGGATTGAGAGGATTTTTGGGTTTGACTGGTTATTACAGGAAATTTATAAAGAATTATGGAGTAATAGCCTTTGACTGACAAATTGAAGAAGGATGCATTCAAGTGGGATCAGGAAGCTCAGACAGCTTTTGAGGAACTCAAAATAGCCATGACCCAGGCTCCTGTCCTAGCCCTACTTGACTTTAATAAAAAGTTTATTATTGAGACTGATGCTTGTAAAGAAGGGATTGGAGCAGTTTTAATGCAAGAGGGTAAACCCATAGCCTTCATGAGCCAAAAGCTGGGAGTAAGGAATAGTGCATTATCCACTTTTGAGAAAGAGTTTCTAGCTCTTATCACAGCTGTGAACAAGTGGAGATATTACTTGGTGGGAGGGCAATTTGTGATAAGGACAGATAACATTAGTTTAAAATACTTGCTTGAACAAAAAGTTCATACAACACTTCAAAACAAGGGGTTGAGTAAACTATTAGGTTTGAACTACCACATTGAGTATAAGAAAGGCAAGGAAAATCAAGTGGCAGATGCACTATCTAGAAGAGAAGAGAATGTAGGAGAAGAAGTAGAGATGGATAAGGAGGGTACTAAGCTTTTAGCTCTGACTGAAATCAAGCCTCAATGGGTAAATGAAGTATTAACCAGTTATGAAGGAGATGCATGGGTGGAAGAGTTGAAAAGGAAACTAAGTCTACCCAATTCAGTAAATGATCAAGAACAAGACCTCACACAGCATCAAGGGATAATTAGGAGGAAAGGCAGGATTTGTGTGGGTAATCATGGTGATCTGAGAAAGCAAATTCTTGAAACATTACATGATTCTACCATAGGCGGCCACTCTGGCATTACAACAACTTATCAAAGGGTAAAAATGTCTTTTTATTGGCCTTATTTGAAGGAAAGCATACATCAATTTGTACAAGAAAATCTGAGCATGTGCACACTCCTGGGTTGCTACAACCATTAGAAATTCCTCAAGAGGCTTGGGTGAGCATCAGCATGGACTTTGTATCAGGTTTACCCAAATCTGAAGGGAAGAAGGTGATTATGGTAATTGTGGATAGATTAACTAAGTATGCTCACTTCATAGCTCTTTCACATTCTTTTAAAGCTAAAGATGTAGCCTTGTTGTTTTTGGATAACATATACAAGTTGCATGGGTTACCAGGTAGTATAGTGACTGATAGGGACCTCATTTTCACCAGCAATTTTGGAAGGAGCTAATGGGAAAGATTGGAATTAAACTCAACATGAGAACTGCTTACCACCCTCAAACTGATGGCCAAACTGAAAGAGTTAACCAGTGCTTGGAAAATTATTTGAGAAGCATGTGTTTCATTCAACAGAAAGCCTGGCACAAATACTTCTCCCTTGCTGAACTCTGGTACAACTCAAGTTACCATACTTCTCTGAAAACATCCCCATTCAAGGCACTATATGGCTATGAACCCCCTCAATTGGCTCTAAGCAGCATTCCAAAGAGTCAGGTGGAAACAGTCAATGAACTATTGATGGATAGGCAAGAGGCATTGAGAAGTATCAAGGAAAATCTGAGACGGGCTCAGGAAAGAATGAAGCAGTTTGCAGACAGGAATAGAATTGAAATGAGTTTCAACATTGGAGATTGGGTCTACTTAAAAATACAACCGTACAGACAAATCACACCGGCAAAGGCTAACAATCCGAAACTTAATCCCAGATTCTTTGGACCCTATGAAATAGTTGAGAAATTGGGCACAGTAGCTTATCGGTTGAATTTACCACCTGAGTCATCTATTCATCCGGTATTTCATGTCTCTCAACTGAAAGCAAGAATCAAAGGAGGACAGGCCATTTCTCCTGCAATTCCCTTGGTAGGGATACAACCAGCTACATCAAAACAACCTATGGCAATTCTATCTCGAAGAATGCTAAGATAAGGAATGCAGTCGAACCTCAAATTTTGGTGCATTTGGAAGGATCAATCAAGTGAAGATGCAACTTGGGAAAATTATCATGCAATCAAAGAGAAATTCCCAGATTTCATTCTCGAGGTCGAGAATAATCGAGAGGAGGGGGCAGTGTCAGCATCCTATTTAATCGAGAAAGAAACAACAAGAGAAGAGATAGCACAAGAAGAGGAAGGAAGAAGAGAGCCGTTGGAAGAGTTACGGGCAGGGAAGGGCAGCTCGGTCAATTAATGAAGAAAGGATGACAAGCGGGGGCCAGCTGACCGGACTCAAGGCTCCGTTGTAATCGAAGGGTTTAGATTAGAAAGGATATAGATCTAACGGTTGTAATACAATAGTCTGTTAGTTAGCTGGAGCTGATTCGATACACTGAACCCAGAACCATTCAGCTCAGTATATAAATAGCAAAAGATTGTAAGGACTGTTATGTGAAATGAAATTGAATTCTTGGTTACACTTTATTCTTGTGCTTAGGTTCCTGAGTACAATTTTAGTTTACTTCTTTTCTTCATTTTTTCTGATCAACATCTCTAAGTGAACTGATCGGTATTTCCAAGTGAACTGATCATCATCTCCAAGTGAACTGAGCTGCTGACAATTGACAATCTCGTTCGATAATCCTGATTCTCACTCGATTAGGCTAGTTCAGAACTCGAATTGAATTTGAGTTGCTGACAATATCTCCATTGGATTGAGAAAGATTCTCAGTAAAATCCTAAAAACATAACTTTATTTGAGTAATTTATATAATAAATACGGTTTTTTTTATTGACATAATAAATACGGTTTAAATTAGTCTTAATCGGTATCTGATATTTTTGGTGATTTGCGTGTTTGCCAAGTCTTGAATCAAATCCTCACAGTTGCAAGTTTCTTCAGCAAACGATAGGAAATATCAAGGACCAAAATAATAAAAGGGCAATTCTTTGAACTATTTGTGTAATTTCTCCGCAATATGCTGGGAACAAATTGAGTCAGCTATTTCTCTGTATTGTAGGGACCAAATTGATAATTTCTTCAAACTTATAAATATAGAAAAACCGCATCATTTCTCAATTTTTCAGCCTCAACACTTTAATTTCTAGGTTTTTATTTACAATCCAATCTATACTCTCATCTCTCCTCTCTCGTCTGATCTCTCTAGGGTTTTTTCTCTACCTCACCATCGATATCTAGGGTTTTGATCGATGGGGCGTAAGAAGAACGTCACGATCGCCGACGATGAATACTCCTTACCCCAAGACGACGATGATGCGCCGGCGCCACCTCCGCCGGAGAAGGAGACTCGCGCCGCCGCTGGTTCCAAGAAAAAGAAAGGGGGCAAATCTCAACGTAACACTGTCCCTGACGATGAGGACGATCTGGATAAATTAAACCCAATTGCTGAACCAGAAGAAGAGCCGATCCCTATGGCATTCTCAGGTAAGAAGAAATCTAGCAAAGGAAAGAAAGGTACCTCTGGTTTCAGTGCATTTAGTGATTTTAATGCTCTTGGAGAGGATGAAGAGGATAATGAACCAGAACCAGAACCAGAATCAAAATCAGAAACCAAATCAAATGAAAATCACAATTTAGATGAGGAAGGGGAAGAAAATCGGGATATTGAGCTGGACTTTGGCCGAACAAAGAAGAAGAAAAAGAAGAAAGGAGGAAAAACTGCTCAGGATGATGAAGATTTAGATAAGTTACTTTTAGAGCTTGGTGATGGCCCATCTCCAGCTGCAGCTGAACCTGAACCTGAGATAGAGGCTCAACCAGCTGTAGTAGAAGAGTTTGTTTCGAAAAAACAAGACAAAAAGAAAAAGAAAAAGGGTGGTGGTAGAACTGCACAAGAAGAGGAAGATTTGGATAAGCTATTAGCTGAGCTTGGAGAGGCCCCACCACCAACTATCACAGAGGAGCCTGAGGTAGATGGTGATGAAGCAAAGGAGAAGGAAGGAGAGTCAAAAAAGGCGCAAAAGAAAAAGAAGAAGAAAGGAGGCCGTACTGCTGAAGAGGAGGAGGATTTGGATAAGATATTGGCTGAGCTTGGAGAGGCGCCTACTGCACCAGCCCCAGCGGCAGGTGCGCCTTCAACCAGCACTGCTGCACCAGACCCTGAACCTAATGAACCGGCCGAGGAAGAGAAGGAAAGAGAAGGAGAGGCGGCTGAGACAGCTGAGTCAGCTGCAGCCAAAAAGAAAAAGAAGAAGAAGGAAAAGGAAAAAGAGAAGAAGGCTGCAGCTGCAGCCGCAGCAGCACCTTCTTCTTCGGGGGCAGCTGACGCTACAGATGAGGCTGACGAGTCAAAGGTGAAAGGAAATAAGAAACAGTCAAAGCGTTTGAATGCTATGCAAGAGGCTTTTGCTAAGAGGAAAGAGGCCGAGGAAAGAAAGAAGAGAGAGGAGGAAGAGAGGTTGAGAAAGGAAGAAGAGGAGATATTGAGGAAGGAGGAGGAAGAGAGGTTGGCTGAGGAGGCAAAACGAAGAAAGAAAGAGAGAGAAAAGGAGAAGCAATTGAAGAAGAAGCAAGAGGGTAAGCTTCTTACTGGGAAACAAAAGGAGGAGCATAGAAGGTTGGAAGCTATGAGAAGGCAGTTCCTTGGACAAATTGGTGAAGGTTCAGGCAATCTCACTGTTGATTCCGGTACAACTGAGGTTAAGAAGAGGCCGAAATATGAGACGAAGAAGCAAAAACCCAAGGTGGTTGAAAAAGAGGTCTTAGATGAGGTCATAGAGGCTGATAATAATATGGACGATTCCATGGTGGATGATGAATCAGCTGAGCTGCAATCTCAGGTAGCTGAAATAGAGGAAGCTAAGGAGCAGCCAGAAGAAGTGAAACCGATGGAGGAAGAGGAGGAGGATGACGACGACGATGACGATTGGGATGCAAAGAGCTGGGATGATGTGGATGTAAGCTTAAAGCCTGCAAAGGCTTTGGCAAAGGAAGAAGAGGATGCTGCTGCAGCTAAGTCTGAACCCAAACCTGCAACCAAGCCTGCTGTATCTCAGGTTGAAACTACTAAAGCAATCCCTAAAGAAGTTTCAAAACCAGCAGTTAAAAAGGTTGTCGCACCCCCTCTTAAAAAAGAAGAGAAACCGGTCACTAAAAGAGGTGCAAAAAATGAAGACAGTAAGAGTAAGACAGAAAGTAACCTTCGTTCCCCTATATGTTGCATATTAGGCCACGTTGATACTGGCAAAACAAAGCTTTTGGATTGCATTAGGCACACCAATGTCCAAGAGGGAGAGGCAGGTGGAATAACCCAACAAATTGGTGCTACTTATTTCCCAACCGAGAACATAAGAGAGAGAACAAAGGAGCTTAAATCTGATGCAACTCTGAAGGTGCCAGGATTACTTGTCATTGACACACCGGGTCACGAGTCGTTTTCAAATTTGAGGTTAAGGGGTTCTAGCTTGTGTGATATTGCCATATTGGTTGTGGATATAATGCATGGGCTGGAGCCACAGACAATTGAGTCACTAAATATGTTGAAGAGCCGTGGTACCGAGTTCATTGTTGCTTTAAATAAGGTACTTTTTTCCTACATTTTTATTTCTGAGTGCTAGGTTGTTCAACTAGTCTTGTAAGATCTTAATACCTTAGAGGTATTTGATGTAAGACGGCTTGCTTTCGGTTACAACTATGAATAAGTGAACAAAAGGGTAACTTGGCCATGATGTAAACAAACTATGAATAACAGCGTTCCCTTTAAGTGAAACTTATTTCCTTTGTTAACTCTGTGTTTGTGGTGTAGGTTGACCGTCTTTATGGGTGGAAGAAATGCCCAAATGCACCTATAATTAAGGCTATGAAGCAACAGTCTGAGGATGTAAAACGAGAATTCAATATGAGGCTCACTCAGGTTCATGTGCACAGCATCTTACACTCTCTTCTTTGAGAAGTCATCTCTTTTCATCTTTTAAACTAAAAGTATTGTAAATATTTTTTTGGCAGATTATTACAGAGTTCAAGGTGCAGGGGTTGAATACAGAACTATATTATAAAAATAAGGAAATGGGAGAAGTATTTAACATTGTTCCCACCAGTGCTATTAGGTATGATATTACACTATAGTTCAATAGCTTTTTTTTAATATGTTTTATTTTAAACATGTTATGACATTGGAACGGTTATTCCAGTGGTGAAGGGATACCAGATTTGTTGCTTCTCTTGGTGCAATGGGCTCAAAAAACCATGGAAGAAAAACTAACTTATGTTGACGAAGTTCAGGTCAGTATTCATCAGTATTCATTGCCTTGTTCTTGATAAAAACTCAGTATACTTGCATGGTAATATTTTCCATCAACTAAGAAAGTGCAGATAATGACATAATGTGAAGTTAATAATAAAAAGCTTGTTGAACTTATCATGGATTTAACTACTTTTTCATTGGATGTTTCTGTTTTAGTGTACTGTCCTGGAGGTCAAGGTTATAGAAGGTCTCGGCACTACTGTGGATGTTGTCTTGGTTAACGGTATCCTTCATGAGGGCGATCAAATCGTCGTTTGTGGAATGCAGGTGATGATTCCTCTGTTACAACTTCTATCTGTTCTCTTTGGTACGTCTCTTCATATTCCTTAATGTTTCTTTTTTGTACAGGGACCTATTATTACCAACATAAGAGCTCTGTTGACCCCTCATCCAATGAAGGAGCTCAGAGTAAAGGTACCTGTAAAGCATAATAAATCATGTTTTCATAAGTTAATTTTAAACTGTCTTAATTCTAACATAAGCTGAAATTAACCAGGGGACTTACGTGCACCACAAAGAACTAAAAGCTGCACAGGGAGTTAAGATCTCAGCCCAAGGTCTGGAACATGCGATTGCTGGCACTGCACTGTATGTGGTCAAACCTGGGGAAGACATTGAAGCTCTAAAAGATGCCGTAATGCAAGACATGAAGAGGGTCATGGGCCGAATTGACAAAAGTGGCGATGGTGTTTATGTGCAAGCCTCAACTCTCGGCTCGTTGGAAGCCCTAACCGAGTTCTTAAAATCGCCTGCAGTTAACATACCTTTCTGTGACTTCTCCATAGGCCCAGTTCACAAAAAGGATGTTATGAAGGCTAGTGTCATGCTGGAAAGAAAAAAGGAGTATGCAACTATTTTGGCGTTTGATGTGAAGGTGATGCCAGATGCCCGTGAGTTGGCTGAGGAGACTGGTGTGCGTATTTTTGTGGCGGATATCATTTATCATCTGTTTGACCAGTTCAAAGCCTATATTGATAATCTAAGAGAGGAGAAGAAAAGGGAGAGTGCAGAGGAAGCTGTGTTCCCTTGTGTGCTCAAAATTATGCCGAATTGTGTTTTTAACAAGAAGGATCCGATTGTATTGGGTGTAGATGTGCTTGAAGGTGTTTTAAAGGTACTTTTTTGTCATTTCTTCCTAGTTTCCCCCCTTCTCCTTTCTGTGAAGTATTTAGTTAATATATTGAGTTGTTGACCTCAGTGGTGCAATATGTATTTGAGGCTAGTGATTGTTCAATTGTCTTTAAAGTGTTCAAATTAATTTCAGATTGGAACACCGATTTGTATCCCTTCAAGGGACTTTATAGATATAGGGAAGATTGCCTCCATTGAAATCAACCACAAGCAAGTTGATGTGGCTACTAAAGGACAGAAGGTTGCTATAAAGGTACTTTGATATATTTCACTCATTTCCACTATTTTATCTGTACCAGAAATAGGCAATAATAGTACTTGGAACTTGGAGATATTGACATGCAATTGTACTACGTCTAACTTTGTGAAAATAGATTGTTAGCACAAATTCTGAGGAACAGCAGAAGATGTTCGGTCGGCATTTTGATATGGAGGATGAGCTCGTCAGTCATATCACCAGGAGATCCATTGATATTCTTAAAGCGAACTATAGGGTAAGAATTTAGCTAGTGAATATCTTTGTTTATCGGTTGGTTGGTACCTGAATTAAAGCGAGTAATCTTAAATTTTAGTTGGCGCCAATTGGTTGGTACCTGAATAAAAATGGGCCACCTTTTGTGTCTTCTCCTGTAAACTAAATGCCAATTTGTCAAGGGACAGTCTGCAGCTAATAGCTGGGCTTTTGTTTCTTATTACTGGATTTTTGAGTTATATCGTCAGATCAATCGTTCGGCTGTTATACAGCAAGGTTTGCTTTAAACCTTCAATTTTATCTAAAATTTTCTACTATATGTTTGCAGGATGATCTATCAATGGAGGGGTGGAAGCTTGTAGTGAAACTGAAGCTCCTCTTTAAGATCCCTTGAGCACGAATTATAATTTAATTTGCATTTTCATCAAGTTTTTACTTCAATTGGCAGCGCTGCTCGTCGAGATTGATAAAAGCTGAGGGGTCTGAAAACAAAGTTGTGGTGGAGCCTCCATTTCAATTGGGCTGGTTCTGGAATAATTCAATTTCTGGAGGTTTGATATGTTTGCTTGTTTTCTATGAGCCATGTAACAGGAGAGTTCGATTTTGGTACACAACTTGCGTAATTTTGTCTTTTGCCAGGAAGACTTGAAGTTGCTTTTTTGTAAAGCACAAGTCACATAAAATTGAGGTATTGTGTTCAAGTTAATAAATTCTAGATTTATATTTGTATTATCCTTATAAAAGAGTAGAAGATACAGGTTTTGATCGGATTAATAAGTTGCTTCTGAAACCAAAGTTCTTATTATTCATTCAACGGTTTCCAAATCTTCAAGCATATCCATGCCAGAAATCCAATATTTTGTTATGTTGTCTATTTTTTTCTTATAGGATATAAAGATGAAGAGAATTTCTGTAATAGGATAAACACATTCACAACAAGTGTGGCCTGATGCCAAAATATGACACTTCATCTTTATAATGGAAATTCTTAGCAATCAATTTGTTCGAATATTTTTACAGTATATTTCCAAAACGTGTTAGAATAAATTAATACGATGTTATAAAACTCATTAGGTTTTCTATAAGGTTGATTAAATTACTTTTCATGTAAATTGAAAATCGGTTGATATTTTTATCAAATAAATAATATTATCTTAGATATATTACAATTTAAGAATAGAAAAACTCATAAATGACACTTGCACTATTAGTTCTTTTTTCATGTGGTTTGTTTTGGACCCATGATGAAAGCTAGAGGGCTTGATCTAGTAGAAGACAAAATAGAGATTTCTATTTCTTGCACCGAATCCTTTTCCCTAATTTTCTTCTCTCCAAACCAAGTATACAAGTCGATGTCAGGCGGATGCAACCTAACAGCTATTACATCCAATTTTCTTGTTTATACAGATGACATATTTTATTCTTTCTATATACTCATGGCGCGATACGTGCCGCTGTTCATTTTCACAGTGGGATAACAGTGTTTTTACTGTTCGTGCTACGGTAAAATCACTTTAGATTTTTTTTTTTTTGCAAAACTTTTTGGAAAAAACTTAGATACACCAAGATGGGTACTATGGTGCAAATCTCAATGCAATCAAATGGTAGAGATTGAATGGAGTACCTAGGGAGCACTCATCTTGGTGTACCTAAGTTTTTCCCAAATTTTTTTCCTTTTGTTTTTTATTTTTTTATTTAAACGATTTATTATAATTTTATTATTGTAATACGAAAATTTAAAATTTAATTTTTTCGCGCGAAATGAATCGTACACTAGTTATTGTTTCATTTCCATATATTTAACTATAACCTCCATCGTGTGGATGCGTATACTTCAATAATTAGCCACCTCAGCAGAGTAATTTTTCCCATCATTCCGTTAGTATAAATGAAGATTTGACATCTTTCATGTGGCGGTGCGGTTCTGAAAATGCAGTTATCTTTTTTACGTGTTTCTTTTTAAAGAGGCGCTATTTTAAGAGCAATAATTATAAGGATAATGTTTCGTAGATATCACGTTTGATATCAATTATTGATATCGGTTTTATTATGCATTTTTAGTTGAGTTATCCTGCACATTATTTGAGTTATTATGCATGTTATACTATAACTATTTCAGTACAAAAAAATAACATGTATAACTATTTCAATACAAAAAATAACGTGCATAATAACTCAAATAATGTGCATGATAACTCCACTAAAGATACATAATAAATTCAATAACATGTATAACTATTTCTGTACAAAAAATAACATGCATAATAACTCAAATAATGTGCATGATAACACAACTAAATGTGCATAATAAAATCGGTATCATTAGTTGGTATCAAATATGGTATCTACGTATCAGCTCTCTAATTATAATATTGAGAGCAGAGAGAATTTTGTTTTTGTTTATACCAGTTTTGCCCCTAATTAACACTCTTAGAATGTTCAGTAATTAATGCAGTGCTTATCATAGAATGTTAATATGGTAAAGATTCTAAATTATTTATCCGGAGATCTTCCTTCCATTTTGGGTCCCTTCTAATTTTCCCAACCTCAATAAAAAAGAATTCTACATAAAACCAATGCATCTGTGTCAAAGAATTTACATTATATGATTCATACAAAAGTTCGTTTTAATTGAGTATACTCATCAGCTTTTCAATTAATTTATATTACAACCAACTATTAATTTACATTCTAATGTTCACGATCCTTCGTATCCGTCCCATTACTTTTAAATTTAATTAAGTTTACGTGCAATAAGTGATTTGTTAGAGCATACATTGCTTGATACATATGTTCATAGAAAAATTAATGATGATTGAAAATATGGATGCAACTTGTAGTGTCATACAAGTAAATATATATATATATAGAGAGAGAGAGAAATGCTATCACTACGAAGTCAAGATTAGATTTGATATCACGCTCAAATTTTAATTTTTAAAATTTAAATGGTCGATGCAAACCGTTCAATGTGATCTCCATATTGAAATCTTACTAGAAACATTTTTTTTCATCTTTTAGAATCTTTTTACTATTTTTTAGAGGGGTGAAAAATCAGCCATATTAGATGGTCCAGGAATCATTATATCAATAAATTTCATACCACTCTAAAAAATAGTAAAAAATGAAAAAATTTCTCTAGGTCCTTAGTAGCTTCTCTTATTTCTTCTTTTAACAAAAGCCAATTGATGAACCAAAAAATGTAAATTAACACATACAGACAACCATAAGTCATTCCATTAACCTCGAAATCAAGGGTCCAATTTCTTTTTATGTTTATCTTTATTTATTTTTTTCTATAATTCTATAAGAATCTTTTTTTCTTTTTAAATAATTCATTTTCTTTTTTTGTTATTTTGTGGTATAAAAATTACCAGAGTAATTATTATTTTGAAACGAAAATAAAGAATGAATAATATTATTCATTTATTTAACTTAATAATTCTTGATAATTATTATTTTTTTAATATATTTTACATAAAAAAACTTTCTTTCAATGAAACATAATTTGAAACAATTATATCTGTTTATTCTCGATACGGAGAATAAATGGTTTTTTGGTTGTTCAAACCTGAACAAGTGAAGACGGTAAAATCGGCAAACAATATATTATTTACAACTTAATTTTGATTGAAATTATTATAGGGATAAATAAGAAACGGAAAAGTTTTTGAAGAGTAAATAAAAAAGGAGAATCTTCCCATACTCCCACCATAAAAAACAATATGTGCAAAAAGTAGAAGGGTAGAACCGGATACAAAAATTATTTAACGTCGTTTCCAAAATAGTTTAACGCCAAAAAAGTTCTTTAACATTGTTTCCTTTTGTGACCCCCATCGCCGCTCCTCTCTTCCTCTCTCCTCAAGTTGTAACTGCTCCCTGTCCGTCTATCCTCTCTCTCCATCTCCCCTCTTCTTCTTCGCTAAAACTCATTCCACTCCTTCCCCATCCCTCTTCAGTTCTCTAATTTGATTTCTTGCGAGTTGGTAGGGGTTTTTGTTTGAGGCAAAGGTCGGCGATATTTGCTTCCAGAGATATAAAAGGAGATGGAGACATGCGATTTCAAAGGAATCAGTAAATCGGTAAGGTTTTAGACTGGATGCATACCATACTGTTTCATTCATTTAAAAGGTATTCTCTTTGCTTTCTCGAATTTCCTGTTAGTATCTTAGTATTTACTTTCTTTGTTGGAAAATCTAGTATGTATAGGCTAGTGCTAAGACAAACTACCTGCACTGGTACATATGGATTACAGTTATATTGATCATAACATGTACTGGTGTAGAGCAGATGTATGATTGATTAGTGACTTAACAAAGTATTTATCATGATTAGAATTTTTTTCTAACTCCTATGAAAGGATTGATGGATTATTTGAGAGGATAGAGGAATTGAAGAAGCAAATAGCAAATGTTCATTTACTTAATCAGTTCACCAACCAAGTAAACCAAGATGCACATTTCAGATGGACATGTATTCTTACCAAACCTGAAATTTCTCTTTGCTTATTTTCCTTTCAACTAAATTGTGCTGTAAAGACAGCAAGTATTTCTTCAATATGATTTTATCAAAGTATTAATAAGTCCTTTTGCAATGTACTAGTGGCTTTTTGTTATAATGATGAACGGTCGTTAGTTTCATAGAAAATGAACTTTCTCATTGAACAAGGGCAGCATATTAAGTGCTAGTTTTAATCCAAGAATATTGTGTGCTCAGTGGGAAACCTAGCCTAAATTTTGGGTGCTTTTTGCACACTTTCCAAAAAGGAAAAAATCAAACATAAAAAAATGGTGGGTTATACTCTTCAATGTTCAAGTTTTTTATAACCTTAACGATGTGAAATTTTGAACTGACCGGGCCAGAAATATGGAAAGATACAGCAGGCAAAATAGTTATTTTTGTGGAAGGGTCAGGGTCTAGAGGCACTGTAAGTGGGATCGATAGGTATCTCAAGACTTCAAATCCAAATATCAACATAGTTGTTGTTGAGCCCGAAAGCTCTGTTAATGACCTTTATAGTCTATAAGCATGTGAATCATCATACATGCCTTTGTCCTTTTAATTGTGTAAGGCATATTTAAATTTATGCTCTTCACTTCCTATGTACCATAAAAATACACACTGATTTCTAAATTCTGTTGGGAGGTCCTTTTATGCACATTTTAATTTGGGAGGATTGTCTCCCATCTTATGTCAAGAAAAATAAAAATACACAGTAATGAAGTATTATGTTCATCTTTCATAGAAGTAAGAGCAAATATTGACATAATGATCTCCATGTGACATTGCAGGGAGTGGTGAGCCAGGCCCTCACAAGATACATGGAGTGGGACCTGGAATGTTACCTCAAAATCTGGACACGTTAGTAATTGATGAGATCGTGACAATATCATCTGAGGAAGCCATGGCAAATGCAAGGAGACTTGCCACAGAAGAAGGTGTTCTTGCTGGTATTTCTTCTGGAGCTGCTCTTACCACCACTTTAACGGTAATGTGTATTACCTTAGTACTGATAATTTCTATTATCATCTTTTTACATTAACATTTGTCGGCATAGGTCTAATAGACACACAACATGTGTTCGATGGAAAGCATACAAAAATTATTTTAACACTTAAGTATATTCTAATTAGGTTTCAAATAATATTACTAGACTGCTTGGTTCCACCATGTATGTATTTAATATAACTTGTGATTGAAGTGGTGAAAGATTTTAATCAATACATGGCATCTTATTTTGATTTACAAATGTTATTGATATCTTTTTTTATTTAATTTTGTCTAGTTGGCTGCTAAGGAGGGGAACAAAGGGAATCTGATTGAGAGGTTAAGTCTGGTGTGCCTTCTTCTTCATCTTGAGAGAATAATAGCTATCTAATTTCACTATTGCTGTAGAATTTTATAATTGGGTTTTTATTTGTTGAAAGCTTTTGCTAATGGATTTGAAAGTTAGCATAACGTGTACACTTCTTCCTTCTCCTTTTATTGGCAGAAGAAATATCTATTTTTGATTTAATTATAATCACAAGAGTATGATATTAGGTTTGTATTTTTAGTTGCAGAAGAGATGTCACTTTACATGTATAAGGTTTTGTTTGTATAGTTGGATGACTTATTGTAATAACTTCTCATATAAACTTTTTTATCAATGATACTGTGTACCTGCTGAATGATATCCTGTCAGAAATCATATCAGAACTAGACTATAATATAATTGTACAAACACTTGGCATTTTACCTCAATTGAGCTTTATTTAACTGTCACACAATCGGGAAATTTTTTATTTAGACGGAATTCAATTATCAAACATCTTCATCTTAGAAGCAATTCAATTAAGCGGTCTCAACCTTCTCTTCAGGCCATTCTAGTAAAACCAGTTAGAATTAGGGTTGAAATTTAATGCACAAGACTACGGTCAATTTATTAGGCGAAAACGTTTTCAATTAACAATTTCAAATTAAAAAATTTTAGACTTTAATCACCTAGCTAAAAAATAGAACAAGAAATTTTAAAAAATAATAGAGCAAATCACAAATCAACAAAAAAAATAATAGAGAGGAACAAAATCCAACCGTGCATGGAAAATTCAAGACCACATAATACAAAAGCTTAGACCCTTGTCGTTTATGCAATCCATTTTAAACCATCTTCTTGCTAATACTACAAACATATACAATGATGCACTTATGTCAAGTAATCTGTGATGAGGCTTAAGCGTATAAGAATAAGTACAAACTTTACACCAAAGCAATAGTTTACATAAGATTGATTTTTTTATATATTCAAGATAAAACTCATAGTTTCTTTCTAGAATAAACAATGTGCATTGGATCTAATCATCTAGGTTCAGCAAGTTGTCTACTACCTACAAAACAATAAAAAGAGAACACAATTATCCGCCTTATATGTCATAAAATCAAATATTAATTCTTCCTAAATTTAATTTGCAATTTCATAAATAGCACTACAAATTCAAAACACAAATGAAAGACTTGCAATACATGATATCATAACTTATATAGCTGAGCCATAAAGTGACTTGATGATTTGCAAAACCAACCAAAAGTACTCATCAGAACTCAAAACTTAATCTGATTTACTGCTTTCTAAAACACAACTAACTTCCAGTTGGGACCCAAAAAAATAACAGGAAATAGAAATGACCTGTGAGATATAACCTGCAGGATTCACAACACAAAATAAGCAAGATATCCAATTGCCTTAATCCAACCGTACAAAAGTGAAGTACAAAAAAATATTGTTCATGTAACCATTGAATAATGCCACTTCCAATGTCCCCTTTGGCCTAGCATATTCAATAAGAGCTAATTTACTAAATAAAAGTCCAAATCAGAGAACCGATTACTTAATAACACAACTTATTTACTAAATAGAAACATTTATCTCATACATGTTTGAGTGTTTGATACAAACATATTGAAATTCATGGCACATGCAAAATCATTCAACAGTAAAAGTCAAAATCTCTAAATAAACAAATATTATAGAAAATTCTAAATTTTCATTATTAAAATTAGAACTTATATAGAAGGAATTAAACTGGTGTAGTTATCATTGAGGTCCTAACTGGCCTTTCTGAAAAGACTATTTGACTGTTTGTGCCTTATTTCTTCAAAATAAAAAAAATCTTGGATAACTCTTCTCTATTAACCAGATGATATCAGTAAATACAAGTCGAGTGATACCTTTTAACTGGATTTCTCATTTCTCTCGCTGCACCAAATCCTATACAATCCTAGAGAGGAAAGAATATTAGTAACAATTGAGGCTATGTTAATTTAGGCTAAAAAATTTATGGTGAAAGATACCTCAACAGTAATATAATAATATCTATTATTTCGATCAAAATTATAATCATTAAATATATTATAATTGGCTTCATATAGTGAACAACAAAAACACCAACTCCTTCAGTCCCAACAACAATTGAGCCCATATAGTCGAAAGAACTAATTTAATTACAACAAAATTTGATATTGGTCAACAATGTAGTATACACATATGTTATAACACACTAATATCCCACTGGACACACTTCAATTGGTTAGCATGTTGACATATAATGAATCCCAGGTTTTTTTTGTACCTCATTACAAAGTGGCTCAAGCTCTAGGTCTTCTTTCGTGATTTTTCTTGGTTGTTTCTGTTTCTCAGCCTTCCCTTTCCCTTTCAATGCTTGATTTTCAGTTGAACCTTCAACATAGGACTACACAGCAAAGAAGGAAAACAGTCACCATCTGAAAATTTCTTCACACAAGTTAGACAACCACCTCGGAAGTACTGAATTACAATTTTGGTCCCTGGAAGGATTGAAGTTGTCAATGTGCTCATAAACACTCTTATTAATTTCGTTTAAACCACTATATCCCAATGCAACCAAAGGATATCAAAATAAAAAACTTTGAGTGAGCTAATAATCAAATTAGGACCATAAGGCAAAAAACCACCCTGATTATATTAGACTTATTACCAACTGTCACTTTTATCAACAACAGTGGAAATTGGCTCATCGTTTATTAGTGATCTACCATACTTAAGAAAATGTCTAACATGTACCTGTACTGGATTATCAAATTGGAGCTCTTCAGTGGTACAAGTACGGGGACTCAAGTCGATTGAGTACGGGGATTCAAGTCGGTTGAGTACGGGGACTCAAGTCGGTTGAGTACGGGTTACATAGCACTGGAACCAACGACCCAGATTGATTATAGTACAATGGAACAGATTGTGGAGGGAAATCCCCATTGGGGAGGTTTGTTATCAGAATGTTCAGTATATATATCTATTATTTGGTATGTTACAAGTTCGGTTTGTCTTATGGCTTCGGTTGTCATCGTAGGGTCAACACACGGGAGGATGTTGTCTAAGTGGATGTTGCCATTCATCTATGACCACACATGTCTGAGACTATACTGCTAAAATATCAAAACAATTGTAAAGAAATATTTCATCTTTACTTAACTAGAATGCAAAAATAAAATTTATTAGCTTCAATTGATTTCACAATAGGATATCAATTTTATCAATTTGGGTCTTACTGTTGAATTGTTATGTAAGATAGTTTAACACATACCAAACCTTTTGATATGAAGCAAGTTTATCAAGTACTAAATTAAATAGTATGTAATTAGCTTACTTTTGCAGGAGGGAAACGCCACAGATTATTGATGTACCCGTTATCAAAATCCACCCAATGATAATCAAACTACAAATTATTAAAAAGACAAATCAAGATGGTTGCATTGCAAAATTATGAATGGGTGACTAATAAACTATGAACTAATGCTTACATGTAAATAAGAGTTTGCAATCCACAAATAGAAAACATTGCACAGAAAAAATATATATATACGAGAAATGTTTTTATCCAAAAAATACACTATCAAAGCTGATCACAAAAATGCACTATCAAGAATACCTTTCTATAGTTTTAGGAGTTCAAAACTTCACCCATCTATTGGATTAGGCTAGTCTCTTGCAGAGAGACAATATTCTCTTACTGACAACCTGGTGCGACTGAAGGGGAGGCGAGACAGAGCGGACAGTGTAGGAGGATTGATTGGAGATAAGGATCCACTTGTGGTGTATTTAGACCTCTCGTGTCGGTGATGCTGTGTGGTGGCATCGGTGGGAGGAACCACTCGCTAGGTTTTCAGATTTGGATAAATTTGTTCCACTCGTTGTTCTAGGAATAAGAGCGAGGGGAGCGTACGTGCATAGAGAGAGATAGAGAGAGAGAGAGAGGGGGGGGGGAGGAGACGAGGTTCGGAGAAAAGGGAAACGGGGAAGTCGAAAGATCGGATCCAAATTTCGTACCAAAATGCCCTTCCGAAAAAAGAGTGACCGGCTGTGTAAAATCGCGACCGGTTATTTTTCTATATGGTGACCGACTGTTAGAGTGGTAAAACCGACCGTCTAAATTATTCTTTTAATCTTAATCATTCAATTCATAAAATCAACGGATGAAATTAATATTTAGAGAACAAGTTTAGGTGGGAGTATCGAAGCAATAAAGAATTACCCTAAATTATAAGTGCTTTTATAACTGCACTATTTATTTCAATTAAGCTTCTTTGCTCTGTCCCAAGAATCGTGCGTTAAACATGGATTTACATATTGGGCCTGAATTGTGGGCCTTAGGCTTTTGAAATACCGAAGAATTATATTCTTTCATTTTTTTAATACAGAAAAATGTTCATTGAAAGTATATAATCCTCGTTAAAAAATATATTAGAATTGACTTTTTGCAGTTTATACTAATCATGCATGCAGTATTTTATAATAAGAGGATAACATTATAAATAACTAAATTAATTCAGTTGGTTATCTTTTTATCATAAATTACATGTTGGGTATTTACTAATCAATTCTAAATAATTTTACCCCTTTAGTATACCACATGAGGATGGGCTTTATTAATTAATTATATAAAATCTATATCAATAGTGAATTATAATTAAAAAATGAATAGATAATTCCATTTCCTTTCATCCAACCAAACAAATGCCGTGATTGCAATTATTTTTTTCCCAAGTCAGAAAAAACATCTCACTTTAATGAGATCACTTGAGTTGGAATCTTTTTTTTTCTTTTTCTTCTTCTCAAAGAATAATAGGGAACTGAGCAAAGTAGTTATCATGACTTTTTTTAGATAGTGACTGATGCGAATAAATTAATTTTTTTAGATGTGATATATTTATCCAATATATTGGTTTTGATGGTGAGAAATTCAATTATATGAGTTTTGGCAACATATACTAAAATTCGTGTTGAAATTAAATTGATGACAATAAAATTTTGGTTATCATAAATAAGTAATATTTAATCGGTTTCACGAATAATAGGATGAAGTAAAAAAAAAATATTCGAGAAAACCTTCAATTTTCGATGAAATAATGAGAAATGTTCAACTAAATAAAAAAATAATTTACTTAAATCATACCTTGACTTGAAGTTAGAGTTATAAAAAAGTCCGGGCGGGTCTATCCATCCGTGGACCTGCCTGTGCCCAATCCGATTCGACTCGTGGATCTCGAATCCACGGATCTAGCACGGGTCGGATTGGCCTCAAATTCTCCAGACCCGTGTATATCTGTGCCCGTCTGGACCCGTGGATCCGAGCAGAAATTTAAAAATATTCAAAAAAAATCAAAAAAATTCAAAAAAAACAGAAAAATTCGAAATATATTATATATTAAAATAATGTGCAGAAATTTTTTTAATTCAAAAAATCGAAAAATAAAAAAATCGAAAAAATGGACGGATCCGAACCCGACCCGTCCGGATTTATTACGGATCGTGTTGAAAGTTTTGAGTTCGGACCCGTCGTACCCGTAAATTTGAAGTAACTCTGCCAACCAATCATTGACTTTTGAACAATATTCCGACACATGAAGAAAAAAAATGTGCATTTAAAGTTGAACTGCTACAGTCTTCAATGGATCTACTTAATTGTTTCGACAAATCTACCTCACGATTATATTAAAACTGTGAGTCAGATCTGGTGTCGCGCAACACATGCATTATGTTATTTGTGGAGCGTCCGATCTTTTACATCAAGAGTCGTACTTATATTAAAAGCTTCTGCTTCTTATCGCTGGTGCTCGATTCGAACCCTTTATTTTTTGTAGCGTGTATAGTGCATATAACAGAATCAGGTCCATATTAAAACAAATTACGACGACTGTTACATAATATAGACTATACAATATTCTACATATTGAACTACTATAGGAGCGAAGCTACATGAGTTCACGAGAGGAGAAGTGTTGAGAAATAAGATGCGAATAATAATTTGGACCTCAGACTTATTAAGGCTTATTTTTTCACTACCCCAAAATTAGAAAAATAGAGCAACAACAGCAAATAAAATAAATTGATCAATCTTATCAAAATGACCGTTATATTGTACTGTATAGCCATTAGAATGCAAGTGTATATATATGATATATCTCTTGTGTATTTTGAAAGGATTAGAACCAAGTAATAAAAAAATTTACTTTTGTCACAAATTCTATCACCTCCTTCTGAAATCTCAAATTGTAACATGGTATCAGATCATGTCTAGCCGTCTAGGTACAAGTACCTGTGCACATAACAGAATCTGAGACAGTTTAGAGCCACAAGAGCCAGAAAAATATCTCTTGTTCCAAATCAAATTCCTCTCAGGATGACTCAGCAAATATATAACAGAATCTGAGACATTTTTCCGCACTTTGCAAAGCATAGTAGCACAATTCAAAATGAGTGAGACTATATTGGTCCACGAAGTACACATTTTCTTGTGCTTCACATTCATATCTCGAAATTCAAAGTTCAAACGATCAATCTAATCGTTCAACGTGATGTCCACATTGAAATTTCTTTGGTAACCGAATTTTATGTTTTTTTAAATTTCTTTTGCTATTTTTTAGGTAGGTGAAAAGATCACTTATATTGAATGGTTCATAAATCGTTTGATCAATCATTTTTCTATCCACCTAAAAAATAACAAAAAATATAAAAAAAATGTAAAATTAGATTTTCAAAAATATTTCAATATGAAAATCATGTTCAAGTGTTCAACGGTTAGAACCAACTTTTGGACAAAATTCGAAATATGAATATGAAATGTGAGAAATTATGTACTTCGTGAAACACCGTAGACACGCTCAATAAAGAAAATAATTTATCTTAGAAAGTACATCAAAAGTTTAACATGTTTAATCTATAACAAGGGGGGAAATTCGTATATAAAAAATTTAAATATTTTGACTCAAAATGTTCAAACCGATATATCTTCGAATTGAATTGAAATTTTTTATAATAATATATCAAGTCATATGTGGTACAGTCGTACTTATAATAAAATGCATTGAGCACAGGTTTACCGCAAACCAAAACATGTTTTCTGCGCCAATATACTGTATACGCCACTAGCGTTCTGGCAACGGGTCGGGGTGGGTACCCGCAGGTCTAACCTGGGCGGATTCACGGGTTGGGCGGGATGGGTTAGTACGGGTTTGGTGGATGAGGGGGCAATCCGATCCGTGGTAAACTCGCATGGGTTGGACGGGCACGGGTTTGGACGGGTCGGGTCACGGGTTGGGGCGGGACGGAGCGGGTTCCCTACGGTTTTTTTTTTTAATTGAAAAAATTGGGGGGAAAATGGTAAAACTTCCAAAAAATTCTGAAAAATTAAAAAAAATCCGAAAAAGTATAAACTATCGGGTTTGGCATGGGTTCGCAAGGGTTCGGGCGAGATTGGCACGGGTTCGGGTGGGTTTGGCACGAGTTCGGTGGGTTCCCGACGGGTTTGCCACGGGACGGATCAGGTCAGGTCAGGTCACGGGTTTCCGGAAAAATAGCGCTTACCGCCCTGTCGTAGATCCGCGAATTTTTTCCACCGGGTCGGATCGGGTCGGGTCGGGTCACGGACGGGTCAACCCGTGCAAATTCTTTCACAACCCTATATGCCACTACATCTTGAGTTAAGATTTTCTGCCGCGTTTTGAATCGTTTGATCTGTTTTAAAATTCTTGATGATCAGACTTATAAAATTTAATCTCCTGAATCTAATCTAAGCCACTCATATTGCGCATCACAACTAATCCGAATCATCCACTACTTATTGCTTAGTAAAATTCGGATCCTGTATCTTGCGTGGAATTTGTGACAAATGTGCTTGAGATTTGGTGAAGATTTGCTGGAAAATTAAAACAAAAAACCATGCAATTATTAGGCGGGTCAAGAAAAATGCCGCTGGTTATGAAATTTAATTCGATTTGAATTGATAGAGTTATGACTGTAGTCTTATCAAAGTAATGAAAAATTAAATGCTTTTCGAACCGCATATTCGGACCGTACAAATACATCGGACGGCTACTTTTGCTCTGCTAAGTGCTACCGTATCTACAATTATTTGCATTTGATATTGTAAAATTAAAGTTAATTGTAGACGTACCAATCGAAACTATTAAATTAAGTAAGTTTTTTTTTCATCGAAGGACGAAAAATAATTTGTTTATCAAATAAAACAAACATTTATCCATTTTCTTCATTTAATATATTATGAGCCTTCTAATAATTATATAATTTACATTTCCATTTTCTTAAACTGATGAACTGTATATGTACTATTGTATATACGTGTTAATAATATTAGGATTTTTTCGGAGGTCGCCTCACTTTAAATTATTCACTTTTAATTATTAAACTTTGATATATCTTCAAACTTAGTCGCTCTGTCATTTTGTCATAAAAAATTAACGAAAGTCGATGTGCACGATTATTTATTAATCGGCAAAAAATTGCATGAAACTTGATGATTTTTGTGAAGTATGAAATGACACTCAAATTACATCAAATTTAAAGCACAACTAATATATAAGTTTAAAAGTACATTCACGAATCTTTTTTTACGATTTTTTAATTAGTTTTAAAAATTATTGTCAACGTTGTCAAAATAATCTATTGTAGAGTGATCTCTCTTCGGGATGAAATCTTTTTGCAGTATCGCGTATTGATGAATTTTGTTCGAGTTTCTATATATTCTTTTTTAATTAGCTCATATTTATTTTAATAACTTGTATAATTTAGTCAGGTTTATAGAGTCAACAGAAGAGGTCAGTCGAACAACTTTTCTTTCCCAAAATTTGAGTGCTCAATTTGCATTTTTTTTGGGAAATTTTTTTCTGTGCCACCCAAAAGTTCATTCTTTTTTAATTGCTACTCAAAAACATTACTCTCTCACTAATTTGCCACTTTTCTTATTTTAAAGCCATTTTCTGTAAAATAGAACAACCACAATTTCCCTTCTGACGAAATTACCCCTACACCCACATCTAATCCACTCCATCGAATCATATCAATTCGATCGATTCACTCTCCCAGAAATCGCGAAAACCAAAAATCGCGATTCGTTCTCTTCCCTCTCCCAGAAATCGCGAAACCCCCTCTTCCCTCTCCCAGGAATATACTGACGTCGATGGAACATCGATGAAACACTAGAGAAGAAAAGGGACGACGCAATACCGGTCTGCTCCATCTCTCAGAAATCGCGAAACATCGGAACCCTAGAGCCAGGTCCCAAAGTCGTCGTCGCCAGGTCAGTTTTTACTGTTTGTGCACTGAACCAACTGTAATGTTTTTCGTTAATTTTCTCCTGAGATTTCTTTGTTTGTGCACTAACCAGTAAAGCTTGTGGTACAAACTCAGTTTGTGCACTAAACCAGTATTGTTGTTTTTCGTTAATCATCTCTCAGTAAAGCTTCGAATTGTATTGCTGTTTTTATTGCAGTTTTCCTCTCTCTGTTTGTGCACTGAACCAGTATCTATGTTATTGTTGTTTTCATTACAGTTGTCAATAATGGACAAAAGTACGAATTGTAGTGGTACAAACTGCAGTACTAATGAACCATCACCCAACATACCTTGTGGTAGTCAAAATCAAGCTAGAAGCTCTGAGGGAGATAATGAGCACTACGAGCAATATGTGGAAGCTGATGGTGAATGAATATTTCTTTGTGATGAGGAGCCAATTGTACAATCCGAACCGATTTTGGAGCCAATTGTAGAACCAGAACCAATGTTAGAGCCAAGTGTTCTTGCTGATAGTGAATACAGTGTTTTATACGATCCTGACAATCCGAGAATAGAGCTTAATGCATTATTTCCGGATGTTGATGCCTTTAGAAAGTCATTAAGGCATTTTGCTATTAAAAGTGAGTTCGAATACAACACAATGAAGTCAGACAAGAAAAGATTCATGGCAAAATGCAAACATCAGGATTGTCCTTGGAAGATTCGAGCTTATAGACTTCGAGATGACAATAAAACCTTCAAGGTAATGTATTCATGCTTATGACATATTTCTAATAGAATTAGTAATGTAATTATACTTATGAGATATTTGTTATGCTTGTTATTACTATGCAGGTAATTGTATTACCACACGAACATACATGCCCAAGCACTAGCATGGTTGAAGGAAAGATGGTTTCTAAGTCTTGGGTATCAGAGAGGGCTGGAGATTGGTTAAGGAAAAATCCATCGGCTGGAGCAAAGCAGGTAAAAGACAAATTGGAAGATGAGTTTCATGTAAAATTGAGTTATGGTAAGGCTTGGGCAGGAAGGACTGCTGCTCTTGATGGGCTCCAAGGGTCATGGGAAAAGACCTTTCAATTGGTGTATAATTTTAAAGCAGAGTTGGAAATGAAATGTCCTGGTAGCATTGTTGAAATAGACTGTGAAAGGGAAGGTAGTAAGAAGCATTTTAGCAAGATGTTTGTGGCTTTGAAACCGTGCATAGATGGATTTGTACATGGTTGTAGGCCTTATTTGACTATGGATTCAACCCATTTGACAGGCAAGTAGGAAATCCCTTAATATGTTCAACTTAAAACTATGGAACAAAAAGTTTCCCTAAAACTTATATTATGTTGTCTTATGTTTACAGATAGGTATAGGGGACAGTTGGCGACTGCTTGTGGTATTGATGGATTTAATTGGTTGTACCCAGTTGCATATGGCGTATTTAACTTGGAGACAACTGAAAATTGGACGTGGTTCATGACCCAACTGAGCAAGGCAATTGGTAATCTTCCATGGTTAGTTATATCATCGGATGCATCTAAGGGATTGGATAAGGCAGTTTCAACAATATTTCCCGAAGCTGAGCATAGAGAGTGTATGCGGCATTTGGGTGAGAATTTCAAAAAAAGGTTTCAGGCAAGCATTTGATGACAACTTCAAGCCAGTTGCTTACGCATATACCACAGAGCAGTGTGAGTACCATCTAGGCGAGATCAAGAAAGCTTCGGATGCGGCATTCAAATATCTTGAGAAAAAGGAACTTTGGTGTAGAAGCAAGTTCTCCAAAGTAACAAAGGTGGATTATGTTACCAACAACATATCAGAGTCTTTTAATAACTGGATAAAAGATTTGAAGGATTTGCATGTCGTTGAGCTTCTTAATCAGATTAGACAGCGAATTATGGTGACATTTGATAGACGGAGGATGGTTGGGAGAAAATTAACAGGCTTGATTGTGCCAAGTGTTATGAAAGAACTCAACGCAAAGAGCAGAAATATTGGGAGAATAAGTATAAGTCGAGGTGGAGATAATTGTGTAGAAGTGAGTGGAACAGATAAAGGCAATGCTTGGACGAATGCTGTTGAGTTAGATAAGCAACAATGCACGTGTGAGGAATGGCAACTTTGCGGCAAGCCATGTATTCATGCTATTGCATTCATTTCCTCACTTAGGGGAGCCCGTATGGAGGAGTATGTACGCGATTATTTCTCAATTGAGCGGTTTAGAGTGGCATATGAGGGGGGAATTTCGACCCATAGGTGATAAATCAAAGTGGGTTAAATTCGATCCTGGATTCACAATTTGTCCACCTAAGATGAAGAGATCGGCCGGACGGCCGAGAAAAGAAAGAATTCCGAGCTGTTTGGAAATAGGTACAAGAAAACACCAATGTAAGAGATGCAATAAATTCGGCCATCAAGCAAGAACGTGCAAAGAAGGCGAAGATGGCCAAGCAGGAAGGCGTAGAAAGAGAAAGAGGTAAGAATCACATATTTCACCTTTTTCCCTTTCATATTATGCTGCATATCATTCAACAACAATTCAACCAATATGCTGGTTATCAATTTTACTTCACGGTATGGGATATCAGTTTGCTGTGCTACATCCCAACCCATTAATCTTGTTGTACCAATTTGGTTTTCTTAACTTGCAGGAAGAAAGCACCACAAAGTCAGGAAAATTCGGCCGTTCTGGGTTGATAACCATATTTCTCAATTACATGTCTCCAAACAACTAAATAGCTCTCATAACTAGAGCTGTAACCATTATACAACTGACAAACATTACAACACATAGAGCAATAAAAATTCTACCAAGGAGGACTTCTATCTTCTCAACTAATTTGACAAGTCGATAATTTACTTTCTTGTTCGTTTCATCGATCCCAACAGTTGTGCAAGATTCTGCACTCGGCATTGTTGCATAATATCTCAAGTCTCGAAGTAATTGTTCGTACTCTTCCTCCCACATGAAGAATATGCATTTGGGAAATTTCTGCAAACAAAAAATTACTATACCGAATTACTGCATTTGGGTTAATATGCTGTATCCATAAGTAGTTGTGTTACTTGTGTACCAATATTAACAATTTCAAATCTGATACAGGTTAATATGCTGTATCGTCTTAAATTTGGTACAGGTACAAGTTAATCTGGTACAGGTGAATCTGGTACCAGGGCATGTTGTTGTATCAGTTTTTTGTGCTACTATCGAGTCTTAAAACAACAAGGGAAAAAAAACTCAAGCCATACCAGAGGATGTATCAGTTTTCTATATCGTCTCAGTTTGCTGTGAATTTGGTACAGCCTAAAACTCTAAGCCATAAATCGATAAAAACAACAAGGAAAAACAAAAACAATACTGTTATTTTATTATTGACACATTTGTAGAAGATTCTATTCGAATTCGAAGCTGTGCTACTCTCGAGTCTTAAAACCTTCATCCCGCAATCTGGACATGGCAGGAGGAGGTGGCTGGACATGGCAGGAGGATGTTGTTGCGTCGCCTAGGCAGGAGATAGGTCAGGGGAGCGTTGGCGATTTTAGGGTTTCGCGATTTTTGGGAGAGGGAAGAGAACGAATCGATGAGCACTGGCGATTTTTGGGTTTCGCGATTCTTAGGAGAGGGAAGAGATAAGGTTTTCGCGATTTTTAGGAGAGGGAATCGATCGAATCGATCTAATTCGGTGGAGTGGATTAAATGTGGGTGCAGGGGTAATTTCGTTAGAAGGGAAATTGTGGTTGTTCTATTTTATAGAAAATGGCTTTAAAATACGAAAAGTGGCAAATTAGTGAGAGAGTACTGTTTTTAAGTGGCAATTAAGAAAGAATGATGCGAGTTTGCCTGCCCTGGATCCTGACCGTTCGATATGTAGTGCTGTTAATTCTGAACAAGGTCACGCATGCGGAAGGATGTATTATAAATTGTGTACTTTTGGGTGGCAAAAACAGAATTTCCCTACTTTTGGGTGGCACAGAAAAAAATTTCCCTTTTTTTATTAATGTTCCATCGATCAGAAAACATAAAATATTTGCCTCCGCTTAAAAAAAGAGAGACAATCTGATCACTTAATTTAACAAAAATATTGATATTAGAATAAAGTGAATTTTTCTAAAATTAGAAATATGATAGATACTTTAATTTTAAGAATATGATGATTAATATAAATTCCAGTTTTGCAAATATGTTAATTTTGCTTCGACAGAAATAAGAGAATCACATGATTCAATATGACGGAATTTCATATATATACCTTTCAGAAACATATTTTTCCCTCTAAATTCTGATATTACACATTTTTCCTTCAAAACTTAAAAAATTCTCAAATTTTCCTATTTTTATTTTTTTGTATTAGAACTTATTTTACTTGTGTAAAATATCTATTTTGCCCTTACTTAAAAACATAAAAATGTATCTTGTTTCTAAACTAATAAACCTTATATTTCATTGTTTTTTTAGAGTAGTTCTTTTCATTTATCTACTTTTAGTGCATATACAAGAGACTCCTAAATTTTCGCCAGGAGGAAACATTTGTACACAGAAATCAATCAAATATAAGGTTGATACTTCTGTTAAAGAAACTACATATTTTTATGCTTTTAGTTAAGAGTAAAATGGATATTTTACACATTTAAAAATGAGTTTTAATATAAAAAATAATAAATAAGAAAATTTGAGAGTTTGTAAAATTTAGAGGAAAAAATATGTAATACTAAAATTTAGAGGAGGAATACATAGTAATTTTGAAATTTTTTTTAGAATATACATGAAATTCTGTCATTAAATAAAGCTACTTACAAAGGAAATAAAATTCTTTACATGGAGGAAGCACCCTCAGAATAAACAACGATAAGAAAATAAAATTCTATTTTAGTTTTGATTGAAAAATTAGCTATTTAGAAAAGTTTTTGCTGGGAATGCTTTTTAGTAATTTTCTTCATTACTCTTTATCAATAATTTTCTTGAAAATTTGCTTTTTAGTATGAATTCAAGTTTTAAGTTATTTATGAATTTGAGATGTTTCTTTCCCATTGTCTCAACCCATTTATAATGTTTTGAAAGATAAATTTGATTCCAAGTTAAAAAAAAATCACTGCCATCAATTTTTCTGATAATATAAATTTGGCTAATTCAGTTAATGATGAAAATCAACTTAAATTGTATTATCATAATAAAAAACAACTATAGATTCCAATAATATTCGAAATGAACGGTCAAGATCGAAATCGCATAGTAAAATTATTGCGAGCACTTGTACATACAAGATCGAATTCGCATTTTACAAGCGGGAGTAGGGGAGATTCGCAGCCCTGCGGACGCAAATTTGCGTTCGCAGGGTTCGGGAACCGTCCGATCGCATCATTTTTAGCGCACGCGATTGAAAAGTACGAAATTTAAAGAAATTGATTTGAAAAGTACGAATCTCAAAGCACATCGGACGATTTTCGAAGACTGCGAACGAGTTTTGAGTTCGCAGGGCTGCTAACCTAACCGAGCTCTTTACAAGCTCCCTCGGTCCTTGCTAAAAGTTGTTGCTGCTGCCCGTCCGGACTGCCCGAACTTTGACACTTTCTTTTTACCAAAAACATGAATTTCACACTTCTTTTTGTGGTATTGCTTGGGCACCTGGAATTCTACTGGGAATCTACAAATATAACACGTGTCAACGTGTTATTGGTTTGTTAGAAATGTTGTATGGTGCTAAACTGCTAATAGTGGCAAATATTTCTTTTGTTTAGTTTACAAATTGTTACTTTACGTTGGGTTGGGTCTTCTCTTTTCTTTTCTTTTTTTTCAAATAAATAAATATTATATTATATTATGTTATATTATCGCTCTTATTTAAAATGAAGCATTATCATCCGTTAAAGAAAATGATGTGCACCAATTTTCATTTATTAAGTGTCACATCATCATCCTCGTAATTCATAATATGACCAAATGGTGCACCGTTAGCATCATGCCAACGAGCGCATCAATC
The DNA here is from genome assembly GCA_964058865.1 of Eleocharis quinqueflora. Lineage (NCBI taxonomy): Eukaryota > Viridiplantae > Streptophyta > Magnoliopsida > Poales > Cyperaceae > Eleocharis > Eleocharis quinqueflora. Next base: position 138,579 of record CAXKVX010005133.1, read on the forward strand.
TTCTTTTTTTTCTTTTGGAAAATTATAACAAGATTAAGAATCTTTAACCAAAGCGAATATAGAGTGAGGATACGATATTCCGCAAAGCACGTGCTATGCAATTGTGGATCATTGAATCACGTTTTGTGATTCGTGCCAACATGATATTCGAAGATCCAATGGTCGACAATTGCAAAGCACGTGCTTTGCGGAACACCATAGCCTCACTCATATATTATCTTTGAAGATATTTTTATATTCATACTCATTAAAAAAATTATTCATACTTTATTCGTACTCATTAAAATTTTCTTTACTCATACTCTTTTCATATCCGTAAAAAATTTCGAATAACGAAACAGATAACGATAGATAATGAGTAAAAAAAGATAAAATATAAAAAAGTATGATTTTGACAAATTAATTATATCAAATAAATATATACTACTAAAATACAACAATAAATAACGTTCTAGATGTTACAAAAATCACAAAATTTCTTCTCAGATTGCTTGTCACTAAAAAATATACTACTTAGTACTTACTAAAAAAACATTATCAAAGAAATAGAATGCAAATCAATTTCTTTATCACATACATGATGCATTATTTAATATTAAAACAAGACATACATATTTCAATGATGTATATATTTTTTTAGAAATGCATATTTTCTAATTTTAATTTAGTTAATTGTGTTCAAGTTATGAAATAATATATTTATATAAGTTATCCAATGAATAACAGGTACGATATAGCTCTTACCCATCCACTTACCTGATAAGTTAACGAAAAATTTTCTTACTCATACCTATGTTCGATAAGCTAACGAAAAAGTCTTACCCATATTCGCTTTAGCGAGTACGAGACATATCAGATAAACGGCCAAAAGGGTTTACTTACAGCCCTAGTTCCCGACCTTTTAAAAAAAAAAGAGATTTATTTATTAATAATATAAACAACTTTAATTCTTTCATGCGCGATTGTGATTAGGGGTGTCAAACATGCAAAACGAGCACGGAACAGTGCCGCCACGTTGAACATTTCATTGGTTAACAAAACAAAAAAATTGCGTTGCATGTTTCGTTTAGCACGAAACGTGAAACTTCATGAAAATTACACTACAACGAAAGAATTTTCGTTTGCTTGCACGTTTTGTTTCTGAAACGTAAAAAAAAGCCATTGCATTACACGTTTCGTTTGAACAAAATGAAACAAAGCAAGGTAATATTTTGTTGCGTTCACACCCCTAATTGTGATGCGTCACTTTACCTTATTCTTATGCAAGAAATATTGCAAAATTAGAAAGTATAATGAATGCATACAACTTATATGAAAGGAATATTTCAAATTAGAAAGTATATATATGGATGCATAAAAAGTATATGAAAGGAATGAATTGGTTAAAGTATATAAACATTGATGTAGTTCATATTAATCATTTATAAACACTCTCTGAGAACAGTAATTAAAAATGATTAAAGTGTTCCAGCATCACATAATGCTCATTTTCTTTCTCCACTATATAAATAACAGGAAGGGAAATAAGAAGAAATTTTTGACAAAAGTAATATATTAGGTTTTGAATAATAACGACTATAGTCTATACCTACTCATATTCAGTTATTATTTAAGAAAAAAAAATAAATATTACAATTTATATATGATTTATTAGTTTTGTAAGAAATAATTTGATACATTATGTAGTTGAGTAAAAGAGAAAAAAACTTACAATTGAAATCATTTGCTAAATAATTTAACTCGAGAAATAATGGCGGATGTGACACCCGAGACTTTACTTTCTTAATTTACTTTCTTAATTAACTCGGATATTCACCTTTGAAAGAATAAACAAAAAATGGAAATAAATATTACAACATGCAATATGTGTCAGTAATTTTCTATCTATTATTCAGTTTATTATTTCATTCATTGTGAATGGAAATTCAAGGGGCACTGAGAAAATATTATTTAAAGTCTAATTGTGATCAACTGGTTTAAATTGTGATTATTTTAAAAGTAAATGACATGCTTATATTATTATTTCATTAATAAATAAAGTTCATGATGCAGTGGGAAATGTTTGTAAAATGTTTGTAGAAGTTAACTCAAGATTCAATAAGTTATTATTTTAATTGTTAATTGTTTGTACAAGTACAATAAAAGAACAGTCCGGTGCATGTAAATTTCGCTTGTGCGAGTTCGGAAAAGAGACGGATCACTTTGAAGTCATTGTACGCTGCATTTCTCTGTATTTCTACGAGAGGCTGTTTATTGATGTAAGAGAGTAAACGCCAGTTGTCATAAAATGATTGGCAAATTCTTTGTTGGAAAGGGAATTCCTGCCCACATGTGGGGGAAGCTTATCCTTTGCCGTGCGGTATCATCCAACGGTCAAGAATTCATGTGCCGCGCAGTACAGAGGCTGTAGATTTGATTCAGAAAATCTACATTTATAAAGTTTATTTACACGAATATTAACGCATTTGAATTGTGGTGATTTTATGCGCGGCACAAGACCTGATTCCACACGAGAGTGAGAGCTTGTTCCTACAAGAACTGACTACAAATCTTGTGGCTAAGAACAACATACTTCATGTGATAGTTTATACATTCAAAATCTCACGAACGTTTTTTAAACATTTAAATTTGAATGAATTTAACATTCTATTTATCTTAGAAAAATTGAGGAGTTAGCAATTTATTTTCAAGTTAAATTAATTTTAAGGATAAATACCTCTATAATATATATATATATATATATATATATATATATATATATATATATATATATAATTCATACTATTTATTGCAGTTTGTTTTCGAGTAAATTGAGCCGAGTTTTTTTGTACTGCATAAATAAATATATATTAAATAGATTGCACTTGAATTTGTTCCATTTACACAAATAATAATTATGACTTGAACAAGCTATGGAATTTATTGTGATAGTGTTGGTGCTCTAATCTTATATTAAACTTCTATCAAATATTTTATTGAGATTTTAAAATTTGTATAAATAAATAAGTCCGACCATGTCTGGTAATTATTTAATACTTGATATTATATCCAAGAGTCATGTCAAATTGTCAACTTATTAATTTTTATGAAGTAGAAATTTAATAAAATCAAGAGAAATTAATAAAAAAATAACATTTAACAAATCCAGCAGACCCTTTTGTGTTGAATCAGCTTTGAAGAAACTTAAAAAAAACTTTTGAAATATAACTAGAATTCATTCTATTTAATACAACTAATAAATTGTGTAGTCTATTAATCATGGACAGAGCTAGTAAGAGCCAGAAGGGCAATCGTTAATTTTTTTTTTGCAAAATATATTTTGTATATTTATATAATTCGTCATTTTTTAAATATGCTTATAATTTGAAAATTGTAAAAATGTATTTCATTTTGCTCTACAGGAAATGAACCATCTAATGCTTTTTATAATAATTATATTACTATAGATGAAACATACTCATCGAACTATTAATAAGTGGAAACTTAAATAAAATAAAATGAGATATTTTTAAAAGTTCATACATAAAGCTCCACCTTTTGGTCGAATCAGTTTTGGAGATATATATAAAATCTCTGTGGAATATAATAATATATGTATAATCATGCAATTTAATACAATTAATTAATGAAGTGGGTGGGTTTCTAACCATATTGAGCTGTTAATAAGTTGATTAAATTTAATAAAATATTGAAATAATTTACAAAGATCATACAACAAAACCAGCATTTGGTCGAACTAGCATTGGATATGTTATAATATAACTATAAATTTTTTGTTTTAAAAAAAATCGTGCAATCTAATAAATACGTATGAAAAAATGGACTTGGATCGAATAAACTCAAATTATATTTGTATTCCATTTTTTAGTATGAATACATACTAGATTTTAGATGAATGCAAATACGAATCTGATACTAATTGAATAATGATATATAAATAAAATACATGAAATTTACTATAAAATATTTTTTACAATACTTTTATCAATCAACAAATATGATCATTATAGAAATCTAATATTGATACTTGGTACATAACTACAATTTTGAAAATCATGCTTTTTAATAACGAGTTTTTAAGTTTTAAAGTATAAACATGCAATTAAAAAAAAAAATACAAACACAGATAATTACAATTCAGAAATTTTTTAATCCATATACATTTTTAAAGTTTCGAATACAAATTAAATACGGAGCGTGTGCACCCCTAAATTTAATACAATTTGAATGACTTGAGTGGTACCCTTGCTGAGCTATTTTGAGCATCTTCATTTCAGAAACTCTTGAAATTCTAATATGATGTAACAGTTTCTAGATGAGTTTTTTATTTAGTAATTTGCTCAAGAGTTTCTTATTTAACAATTTTGCTTTAGAGTTTATAAACTCCGACATTGTTTAATCATTGACTAAAATTAATTGATCTCTGACAACACTGATGATATTTGCTGATGTGTCAATTAAGAAACTCTTAAATTTTTAGTTCCATAGACGGAGGATTTAGAAACCAAATAAAAAATTAAATTTCTAAAAATGATGTCGCAATTACTTTTTCAAGAATTTCAAGGATGTAGATGCTCTTATGGTTCTATGGCCAGTTGGCAGACAAACATATATTCGATATTTAAAAAAATAAGGTAATATTGAAATACATGATCTGATTCTGCTATAGCGCAAAACCGTGCTATACAAATTTCGACGGTTCCGATCAGTCGTCCAATTGCAACTCACAATGACTGCAACAACAATAATCAGTAAATAATTTATTTTTGAAATACAAATCTAGATGTCATCGAACGATCGACGCACCGTGTAGCGCAACAGGAGATCCCATTCCAGAAATACTAACTCACAATTAGGGGTGCAATCAGATTGAATATTTATTCGAATATCCGGATTCGAATCTGAATTTTCACGGATATCGGATATTTTCGGATACAGATAATTTTTTATCGGATACGAATACAGATTCGAATAATTATCCGAATTCAGATCTTACGAATTTTCTAATATCTGTCAATGAAGGCCCAAGTCCATACTCATTGCAATATTTTAATTATCCTCTTAAATTTATTTTATTATTGAAAAATGATATATTAATGTTTTTTTCATAATTACTCTCCATTTAATTATTCGAATTATACCATATTTGCATTCATATTCGTTTATTATCCGATTCATATTCGTATTCATTTCTCATTCGATTCGTATTCATATTCGTTTCTCGTCCGATTCGTATTCGAAAAATAATAACGAATACAGATACGATAATGCTATTGTCCGTCCGTATCCGATTCTTTTGCACCCGTACTCACAGTGACCGGTTCGGATGTTCGGCGCTTTTACTGTTTTTGTGAGAATAAAAAATTTCACTCTTAGGTCCTGTTCGGATCTTTTCCATCTGTACAGTCGCAGATGGAAACGGTCCGAACGGTTCCTTACTAAAATTCTTTTCCCATTCAAAAGTGTTTTTTAGTTCAATTTTCATTCCCAATGTCTCCGAACGGGCCCCTACACAAATTATAATCATTACTTTAAAAGAAAAAAAATTATACGATGTAATGTGATGATGTTCCTGCAGTCCTTTATGCGGCTATGTCTTTGTATAGAACTTCTCTCAAATATTGTATTGAGAATTTTAAAAATTCTTTCATAAAATCGTTCTGAACTTTTAACAATGCATAGATTTTAATAAAAGTATCAAGTGAAAACAATTCTAAGTCAATTGAATTAAAAGAAATAAAACAACGCTAATTCAGTAAAGATCAATAAGTTCATGGTCATTGGCTACAATGAAAGATTCAAAGCCCCATTAATGTCAACAACCCAATTTCCATAATCGATCCGTCTCAAAAAGCATTTTATGCTCGGAGTAACGATGCCACGTCATCCATTTGTGAGAATTCTGTGGGAATAAAACATTAAAACCTCCAACAGACCGAATTCATACCAGCTGTTATTCTAGGGAAAAACAGGGCCCTGTTTTCCTCAAATCCGACCGTCTATTTTTGATCTAACGGTTAAAATATATAATACATCGGGCCCGTGAAGTCCATCCGAGCCGTCCGTTCATCAGAGTCGAAATATGGCGGTCGGATCAAAGGATAACAGGGTCCTGTTATCGTCGAGAATAACAGCAGATACGGACGCCCAACAGACCACAGTACGATAAATCCAACCTGCCCAACCTGCCCAAACTGCCCGTGCCTTTTCTCTTCCTCTTCTCCATCCCCACACTCTTCGTCTGCCTCGCTTTTTCTCTCTCATTCTCTTCTCTCTTCTCTCTCTCTCTCGTATTATTCTCACGCCACTTTTCCCCTTGAACCCACCACCAATGCTCGGCCTCGGCGGCGCTGCCTCTGTCACCGGCATATGGGTCCCAGGGTATCATCTCTCTTTATTCCAACCCTAGACCTAGTCCGTACATCCGGGCCCACCTCCAATTCCACCCCCTTGAGTTTAGAAAAAAAGAGAAGCTTTCTTTTTTGAGTCGCTAATCTTGGGATTTTGAGCCTTAGGAGAGAAAAATCTCGATCGCTCTATAAAGTCGATAACTAACACTCGATTTAGTCAGATTATTCATTGCCTGTGTAACTCAGGGGTCGAGGCTCAATTTCCTGTGTAAAGTTTTGAGTCTTGAGTTCAGATTCGGTGGTAGATTGGCGGAATTATGTGCTTTGGATTTCAATCTGGCGTGGCGATTATCCGAATTAGCTCAAGTTGTTTGTAGTCATTTGGGGGTGAAATTTTGCGGGAGTTACTTTTGCTAAGAGGATGGGATTAGGCCAAGAGGAGTTGCAAATTGGGGCGTGGAATGGAGCAGAGAAAACGAAGGAGAGCTCTGGAAAGAAGAACAAAGGTGTTAAAAGAGTAGAGGATGAACAGCCTGGTTGCTGGATTAGGTTTCCGTTGATGGGCAGTTGCATGTCATCTAGATCCAAGGTCGATACATCGATCAGCAGTGCAAGCACTCGATGCGGTGAGTTTAACTGTTCTATTTCTGGTTATTTCTTACTAGATTTTGATTTAAAGGAGATTTAGGTATGTTCAATTTTTTAGTGTAGGCTGTTTGGTGGTAATTTCTTGATAATTCGTTAATTTCTGATAGCAGAAAGTTTTAGGAACCTTAATTCAGTCAATTAATGCTTTAATTGGTTGGTTCCACAAAATTCATGCTTTGAAAACTATAGAGAATTATAGTTTTATTGATAGTTTGGTATGAATTTTGGGATAATAATAAGGAAAATGAAAAGATGGTGACTTGGACAAAGATGGCTTGATGGCTGTTTGTAGTAATTGCATACTATGCATCACCATGTGATAATATTTAAATAATTAAATCAAAAGTAGTTATATTTTCTTAAAGGTTGTGACGTCTCTTCTCCATGTTCTTTTCTGGTGCATAATTTATTGGACTTGATATTTGTACTTTACTGATAGTTTAAAATCACCTCATGTTGAATTTGAACATGGATTTGTATGGTGGGACGTGGCTGCTAGAGATAGGTAAGGTAGCACACCTACAACATGTTTCAGTCATTTTTTTTCTTTTATTTCGTTGTATGCATCAGGATCGTGAAATTTGGTACTGATTAGTTTTTATCAGCGTAAAAACTATTGTCAACTATTTGTAAATTCCATTTTTTTTCCTCCAATGAATTTATTTAGATGTCATAGGTCGTGGGAGGAGGAATTAGGGAGAGTAAGATCATTGCAATAGGGCATTCTTATTTAACAATTAATTTTAATGAGCAAGATTTCCGAGTTAATTTACGATGAAAGCTTAGTTTAATCTAATGATATCCTCTTCATATATCTTAACTATCTAATTGTGAAAAGAGCTTCATTATTGAGTTAGTATTGGCAACTGTTTATTATTCATTTGTTTTTAATATCTATATTTTCTTAGGTGGTGGATCCAAGATTGGATATGTGATGATAAACTTCTCCACTAATATTTTATTGAGCATTGCTACAACTAACCTAACTTGGTGCTAACATTTTCTTTGATGCAAATGAGCTTGTACATCTCCAGTGCCTGTCTATTTATTAACAAACACTTATATTGCTGTTTTCCAGAAAGCAAATCAACAAATGAAGCAAGCAGCCATGAGGCTCGGGATTCAGCAGCCAAACCGGGTACAGGCCTATCGGTGGTTTCAGGTTCTACCACCACTACTACCAGCAACACGGACAGCATCTCCTCTTCATGCAAAGTTGGCGATGAACTCAAGGTTGCTTCTCAGCTGCGTAAGTTTACTTTCCAGGAACTCAAGTCAGCGACGCGTAACTTTAGACCCGAGAGTCTACTTGGAGAAGGGGGCTTCGGTTGTGTATTCAAGGGTTGGATTGAAGAGAATGGGACCGCTCCAGTCAAACCGGGGACAGGTCTGACTGTCGCAGTCAAAACCCTCAATCATGATGGGCTTCAAGGCCACAAGGAGTGGGTGGTAAGTTATTTTTATACTAAAGATTATTTTAGGCAAACAAGCGAATCATCTGTTGAAAGAGGAATGATTGTACTTCGAGTGTTTCTTGTATTATTACTATATTTTGGATGGAAATGGATTTAGACACAGCTTTTGGGGTGGGTGGTGTTATGGGAAGTGAGTTCTCAGTAATAATTCTTAGAACATTAAAAATACGTCCTTCATACTTGTAGGTCATTTATGGGATGAAGTTTGTGATTTTAATTACCACAGATGTACTTGCCAATTTGTTTGAATTTGTTTTTATGTAGGCGGAAGTGAATTTCCTGGGAAACCTACAGCATCCAAATTTGGTGAAACTGATTGGATATTGCATCGAGGATGACCAGAGGCTGTTGGTGTACGAGTTTATGCCTCGTGGCAGCTTAGAAAATCACCTTTTTAGAAGTATGCAACCCTCTCTCTCTCTCTCTCTAGCCATTAGAGGTTTTTTAATTGGAAACTGTTTTATCTCGGAACTTTGGTCTATTTTCATGGGTGTTCCACACAATGGTCTGCTAGTTATAAGCTCTTCTACTTTAGAAGTTGGAGTCGTTCATGTGTTCCCCTCCTAAGTGTAAATTATCTTTGCAAAATGTGCAATATGTTGGGTGCACCTCCTTAAGTGTAAATTTTATATTTATGCCTTTCCTGGCTTCTTCAAAACAATTTAAAGACTTCTGATTTCATATTTACACCTCTCTATATCATGTCCACTTGCCCACTTCAATGAAATCATTAAAGATCTGCTAGTATAAGCTCTTCTACTTTGGAACTTGGGGTTGTTTTCTGTGTGTTCCACAAGGAAGTGTCGAAATATATCTTTGCGAAATGTGATGCATGTTGTATGCATCTCCAAGTGTAAATTTTATATTTGCACCTTTCCTGGTTTCTTCAAAACTATTTAAGACTTCTAGTTTCATTTATGCCTTTCTCTATCTCATGTACACTTGTGCACTTAAATGAAATCTTTAACGAATTCTGCTAGTTATAGGCTTTTCTAAGTGTATAACTCGGAGTATCTTTGTGTGTGCCCAACAAGGAAAGCTCGAAATATATATTTGCAGAATATGACACATGTTGTATGCCCCTCCCCAGTGTAAATTTTAAATCTGTGTCTCACAGTGCTTTGGTAAAAATGTACATGAAGGGGGTGTTACAACCTATATAGATCCGTGATATTTCTTCATATATACGAATATAACATTTTTCTGGGTTATATTCCCTCGAAATTTCTGCATAACGTTTGCATGGTAATATTCATAATTTATACAATTCTTCTGTAAATCGAAGCTATAGAGCACATTCCTCTATTGAGCACCTTTTTATCAAAAAAAAAAGGTTCTTCTATTGAGACCACGACAACAACAACAAAGCCTTTGGTCCCAAACAAGTTGGGGTAGACTAGAGATGAAACCCAAATTGGAGTTATGAAATTCGATTGGGTTTCATTTCCGTGAGAATGGCTGAATTTCCACATTGGCTCGCCAAGCCTATCACAACCCTCCTTTTTCCTGGCTTGGGATGGGCTATGTTAAGAACTACATAGGTGCAGTTGTTCTCCTTATGGAGAAATGTATAAAAATGTTTTTATGGATTTTTACATCATTTTTTTATTAATCCTTGAGTTGCATTCTGTTTATGGTAATTGTTAAAAGTGGATTGCATTATTTTTTATAATACAGGGTCACTGCCTCTACCTTGGGCTATTCGGATGAAGATTGCACTAGGCGCAGCCAAAGGTTTAGCATTCCTCCATGAAGAAGCTGAGAGACCAGTCATATACCGTGACTTCAAGACTTCTAATATTCTCCTGGACACGGTATAAGAATTTAAAAATTAATGTTTATATATTATTATTTTAATTTGCTTCCATACTTGAAATTAATTCTTCTGTTACCATTGAAGGATTACAATGCCAAGCTGTCAGATTTTGGTCTTGCTAAAGATGGTCCAGAGGGGGATAAAACTCATGTCTCGACGCGTGTCATGGGCACTTATGGGTATGCTGCTCCTGAGTATGTTATGACTGGTAAGTCATTCACAAGTTTTATTCTACCGAGTCATTATAGAAGTATATATTGAAATCCAACTTATTTACACTCTGTCTCAATTTTGTCAAAATGGAATAAAAGTCATCTATTTGTGCTCCACCATTTAGATAGACTGGGTATTAAGTTTGGTGCAATTTACATAAATGGTGGAACTGGAATGCCTCTATATTTTTAGGGTTTGATTTAGAAGAAGAGCTTGGGCTTTAGTAGCTGCTGATGTCAAACTAGATTGGATTTTAGTATATCCCATCACTCATAAATTATATTGAAATATTTAGAGAAGGGCAAGTATTGTTACATATTTACTTGTTATCATTTCAACTTTTCAACCCACTGTTTTGTCTTGTTGCTTCAATTTGGCAACTCACACATGGATAATTGTCACGAACAAGCCTCCTATACCTGTGTCTGCTTAAATCTTTCCTACTAAATATGCTTCAACCTACCATTGATGACTATTTGTTGAGAGAAGTGCCGTTTTAAATTATGGGGTTAATTAATCCTCCATCATCAAAATCATTGTAATTTATGTGGTCTCTCTTTTCTTTTTAATGCAAAGTTATAAAGAAATTAAATATTTTTTCAGAAAAAAATCACTGGAATCCCCATACTTAAAAGTATATTAAATCGAAGTTAAAATTATGATAAGTAACTGTAAATTTACAACATTGACCCTTATTAAGGATTTTCTGCCTCTGCCATGAGTAAGAGGTGAATTTTAGCCTTTTAGGTGCATATGCTGGGGACATTTTATAGACATAATGAGTAAATAGCCAAGCAACCACCATGTATATTACTGAAGAGATTGGGGAAGGGTTTCTGCGTGCATGTACTTTGTATCCTTTTTCCTTCTCATTTTCCTGGAGCTTTGTGAAATATTACCCTGACAGTATTCAATATAATTGTTTTTAACTATATTATGACACTTTTCTCTAGGCCACCTCACATCCAAGAGCGATGTGTACAGCTTTGGCGTGGTACTGCTGGAGATGATGTCTGGAAGGAGATCAATGGACAAGAACCGGCCAAATGGAGAGCACAACTTGGTTGAGTGGGCCCGCCCCCACCTAGGTGAGCGACGTAGGTTCTACCGCCTGATCGATCCCCGACTGGAAGGGAACTTCTCCATCAAAGGCGCCCAGAAGGCTGCTCAGCTGGCACATGCCTGTCTCAGCCGGGACCCAAAAGCCAGACCTCTTATGAGCCAGGTAGTAGAGGCTCTCAAACCATTACTTGACTTGAAAGACATGGCCTCCAGTTCGTACTTCTTCCAGTCCATGCAAGCTGAGCGTGCAGCAAGCTTCAATGGGCTAAAGAGCCAGAATTCTCTCACTAGAAATGGACACCATCTCCCCATGAGGAGCCTGTCAAATGGGCCCCATGCTTCACCATACCGCCACTCACCAAAACCTAATGTGAAATCTGCACCTTGACCGGCCTTCTATGAGGGAAAGCCAATGTTTGTTAAAAATTAAAATGTAACTGTTTGCAAAGGATAATGCTGATTGTTGGTTGGGTACCTGAAATCTCAACCCCTCCACCGACCCCATCCCACCTCGTCCTGCCCCACCCTCCCTCCTCCCCACCTTTTCTTTTTTCTTTTAAATTTTTTTTTTCTGTTGGCAAGAAAGGTAAATTTTTAGTGTTAAAGTTATAGTAGAAACTTGATTTGACCTGGTGTAATCGACTTTTCTGCTGTTGTGAATGGTTCTTTCTTTAGAATCATAGCGGTTTTGCATTCTCTATTCTCCTCCCTTGTTTTTATTTTCTTGGTATTTTGTTTGTGTAAGAATTGCTGTGTCCAGTTGCCAGTTATAAAACAAGTCTTCCCGAGATAGAATCATAGGTGGCAAGCGGCAACAAATGCAAATCTGTAAGCTTTCTTAGTATGCGCAATCTCTAACGCCTATAGTTGGAGAAGATTAGATTTGTTACTTAGACCATGCACTCTTTAATCTAAGCTTTGCCTGTGATGCGCATTACTAAAATTGGTAACTCTTGCTCTTTGCACTCTTTAATCTACCAGGCTGCCAAATTACTATACCGGTGGTACCAATTACAATTATTCTGCTTGCCAAATTATGACACTTTTCTCTAGGCCACTGGTATAGTAATTATGAAATCACTTCTATTTTTCTCTCCTGCTTTTTTGAAGTTTAGCAGCAGACAACCTTTAATTTTTTTAATTTTTCGTTTATCTTTATGACTTCTGAAGATTTTTTTGTTTTGTTCTTTTTCGTTTATTTTAGTGTACCGGTTGGTACTGGATATTTGGTAGACTGGAGTTAAAGAGCTGCAGATCATGTAACAAGAACTCTTATTTAAGCACAATTTGATATCTTCAGAAAAATAATGTGCATTTTTCTTTTTCTGAAATCAGACCAGCAACAAATTATCAATTTAATTGGGAGATATTTTATTATGACATGCACTTCTGTAGAAAAGATATTCCAGTCATGATAATCTATCAAAATTATAAAAAGCATTCCTTTTACACTGATTTTTTTTTTCTTCCATAACATGTTTATCAAACAAAAGTAGAATAAGATAGAAGAGACTTTCTTCTAAATTAATTATCTTCAGCACTATTACAGAAGATGGTGGCGTTACCAAACAGGTCCTAAGTCTTTAGGCCATGTTTGGTTGTAGAGTAAGAGGTGTATTAACTCTCTTACTTCACACTTAATTCATCAAACGTGGAGTAAAATTGATGGAGTAAGTTAGAGTAAGATTTAAATTAATATGAAGTAAGTTACTCCACCTCTTTAAATGAATTAGCTTAATTTACCAAACATGATTAATTTACTCCATCTTAACTTGAAGTAAGTAATTTAATCTGGATTAAAGTTACTCTACAACCAAACATACATGACCTATATGTTGAAGAAGATAACAATTTGATTCGTAAAACTTCCATTTGCATTATATGTCTAAGAGCATTTCCATCCCTTAAACTCTTGGAGTTTCTAATCTGACGTGACAATTTCTAAATGAGTTTCAGGGATGTAGATGAGTTTCTTATTTAAAAATTTTGTTCAAGAGTTTCTAATTTAGCAACTATGGTTTAGAGTTTATAAACTCTGACGTGGCATAATCATTGGCTAAAATTGATTTGTCTCCTGTGGTATTGATAATATTTGCTGACGTGGCGATTTATAAACTCTAATTTTTCAGTTTTAGGAATGGAGAGTTTAGAAACTAAAAATAATTAAATTTCTAAAATTGATGTGACAATACTTTAGAAACTCCAAGAGTTTCAGAGATAGAGATGCTCTGAGTAATAATCAAACATGTTGCGTACTTATCGGATTGTTCATTTTGACTAAGAATAATTGTCAGATCAAGGATTAACTAACCATTTTTTTTTCAAAGTGTAAGGACCCACTAAGTACATTTTTTTAAATTAAAAAAATTAAGTTGGTGCAGATGAAAATTGTGAAATTAACACAAATTCTTTTGTGAAAGTTCATGGACCAAATTAGTATTTTTTTCTTTTCTTAAAGTTTAAGGATCAAGTTGATAGAAACAGAAGGATCAATATGGAGTTGTTTCTTTTAAGTTTGATTTCAAAAAAAGAAAAATAAAAAATTTCCATTATTTAATTTCTAGCCCAAAACTTTTCCATTTACTTGATTATGCAGTAAAACTTGTTTTCTGCGGAGATGTTGAGAGTAAAACTTTAATAAAAACAATCAAATCACGCGTAACAAAATTTCCATTAGTTAGTAAGAAATTATACACCGAATTCACGGTCCGATTTACAACGGACGGTTATGATTTCATCCAAATCTTCAATTGCTGTCAAATTTCTTGGGCTGACGAATCTGTTTAAGGCCCATAATAGCCCATTATGATTTATGAGTGATGTAGATGTAGTGAGCTAACATAAAGAAGCGGATTAAGCTGATTTACATTTTATTTGATCTGACAAGATATGCTCAAAAGAAAGAGAGAAAGAAAGATACCGTTTCCTACTCGGTGAGGTGATATCAGGCCCTAGAAAGAGAGACCCAAATGTCATGGGTCACATTTCTGGATAAATTTTGGAATTTAGAGAGACACTTTAATTATTAATTATTCATGTCTTTTGAAACTATTTTTTTTGGAAAAAAATAATTCTTTTGAAAATGTAAACTCTTCCATAAATTTTTCTTGATATTAAGAGACTTTAGGTCAAAATTTGAATTAGACTTGGGACAAAGATCTCACTTCTTCTCCAATTTTTTTTCTTCTTGATATTGTAATAAGACATAATATACGAGAAATTGTGCAATATTTAGCGACAAGGAAAGTTATATAAACGGATAAAAAATTTAGACTAATTTGAACTTTTTAGTTTACTTTAATGTTATTTTAATGAAAATAAGGAATGTAGGGAAATGAGATTTAATATACAAATTGTTTATAACATTTTTCCTCGAAAAGAAAAATTGTTAATAACATAGTATATACATATAACATATACAATCACAATTTCTTAGTTTGATAATTGCAGTATAAAAGCAACTTCAAGCTAAGATGTCAACTTTCATTAAAAGAAAATAAAGTAGAATTTACAAAGATTTAATACTGAAAACATAAGCACAAGAAAACGGACCAAAAAAAAGCAAAAACCTACATGATATAGTCATCTACTCATCTTACTTTAAATAAATAAGTTTTTGGTGAGTAAAATTTATTGGAGAGCTTTCATGCTTTCATTAAAAATACAGAAAATTAAATATTAACTATTAATTTAAAAACAGTATTTTACTTTTTAATTCAATTAATATATCAAGAGCATGAGAGAGTAAATTCCTAATTTATTTTCTCTTTTGAAAAACGCCAAATTACGTAATAGCCGGAATGGGGACACCTTTTGGCGAGCAGTATCATTTCTCGGACTAGAAAAAGACCACCTCTTCTTGTGGGCCCCACACACTCGTACAAATCGTCGTGATCACTGATCAGTTATCTCTCTCTTTCCACATTTCACCTCCAATCTCCATCCCGCCAAGAGAGAGAGAGAGAGAAAGGTTAAAGGTATGTATGCTTACTCGCTTACTCCCACACTAATATAATTCAGGCATTTCTAGAACCACGATTAATAGAAAGGAAGCTATTGGAATCTCATGATTTCATCTTATACTAAAAATAACACTGGGTAATTTCGCAGAATTTTCGCTTTTTAGTGTTTATCCCTCTTGTCGTCTTTACAAAACATTAAATCCTTGCTCCTCTTTTCTTGCTCCGCAATCCTTTACAAATCTCATTTGTTTTGCGAACTTCTAAGAAAGGTAAAATTGAGCGAATTTCTTCACTAATTTTAGTCGTTCTATTTTCATTAGCGAGTTGTTTTGCTATATCTCATCAGAAATATTTTTCTTCCTTACACTTGAAATCTTTTGATCGTCTGAAAGTTCTTCACTGTGTATTTTCTCTTTTGGTGATTCTATTTCCCTTTTAAATTGATTCGATTTTTCACTTTGCAACTGTACTATTCATTAGATTGAAAAATCACCAGTACAAATTGATTCGAATTATTCATGCTATCTTATGTACCTTTTGAAATCATTATTGTATCTCTTAGGTGCATTTTTCATAGGCATGCTAATATGTAGTCCTATAACATTATTGATCAAGATTTAGGCAAGAATATGACATGGAATTTTGTGAATTCGTCTTTTGCATTTATAAAAAAACATGCGTCTTTCACATATTCAGAATTTTTTGGATTTGCAATATTTCCTAGATGAAGGAGAAGTCCGATCATGCACCTTATTATGCTATGCCCTTCTTGAGACTTAAAGAGCATTTTAAAATATTTTTTAATTCTTTCAGAATACTTGATCTGTCCATGCTTTGCACCGGTTGCTTAATTTACCGTGTTATTCATCAAAGTTAACTTTTCATTTGTAGTGTGAAAAATGGGGCAAGCACTTGGATGCGTAATGGTGATGCAATCGACGGTGGCGATCAAAGAGGCCTTTGGGAAGTTCGACAGCATCCTCGATCCAGGATGCCACTTTGTGCCGTGGTGCATCGGCAGAAACATCGCCGGGTACCTAACTCTCCGTTTGCAACAACTCGATGTTCGTTGCGAGACCAAGACCAAGGTTTCAGTTTCCACTCATTTCTTAGTTTTGGAACTGATTCATATAAACCCCTGGAAAGAGGGGATTAACACTGATAAACCCTGTGAGCAATATTAGTGCCCCCCTATTTCCCCTCATTCTCCAGTGTGTAATTGCAGAGAATAAACAGGGGTTAGGTTGGGAACCTTGAAAGGAGTTGCACAGAGGATAGTTCTGATTTTGAATTGACATCTCTGGTTTTGTAGAGTTTCATGTAATATTTGATATTTCAAGGGTTCTGTCTGAAATTAGCACGTGCTTATTTTTGTCTATCAGTAGACTACATTCAATACAGTAGGTTATATAATCTTCAAATTTTCATTCTGTAAATAAACATTAGGTGTATAAAATATATAAATTGGAGTTAACTCGTGATCTGTTGTGGCAAAATACTTTTTGGCATGTCGTAAGCATTCTAAGAGCATGCAAATGTTGATAATAGCTTTCTTGTGGATGGTTCTTTATTGGGTGACAGTTCACCGGCTAAATCTTTTTCATGTTTAACATAATGTGAGATGTTTCCAGTTTGAATGTTATTATAGTGTATTTTAAGTTTTATAAGGGTATGTTGGTAGGTGTTTCTTGAAAATCATTTTATTTTCAGGCCCATTGATATTTATGCTTTCATGATGCACATTAGCTTCTATTATTTGTGAAATTTACTCTAAAAAAGTAAAGCCAAGCAATCAAGTTTATAGTATATTATGTTTTCATTTGTTGATGCTGTTATGTATATTTCAGGATAATGTGTTTGTGACTGTGGTCGCATCTATCCAATACCGAGCTCTGGCTGACAAGGCTTCTGATGCCTTCTACAAGCTCACAAACACCAAACAACAGATTCAATCTTATGTCTTTGATGGTATGCTTTCACATTATTCATCTCCTTTATACAAATATTACATTTATATGTATTGGAGACTAAAATGATATATTCAATTGGTACAATATTAATTCTTATACATTTATGATTTACCTTTAACAATTGGAGATTATCATTGTGTACATTCAACTTATGCAATTATTGTGTAGTGATACGTGCTAGTATCCCAAAGCTGATGCTGGATGATGCATTCGAGCAGAAGAATGATATTGCAAGGGCTGTGGAAGAAGAACTCGAGAAGGTAATCATTTTAATTCGAATTCTTTTTGTTTTTGTTACTCCCCCAACTCATGAAATATGATTGATTATATGATTGATGATCTGAGTTACTTTTGTTTTATGTTTTAGGCAATGTCTATGTATGGATACGAGATAGTCCAGACCCTCATTGTGGATATTGAGCCTGATGCACATGTCAAACGAGCCATGAATGAGATCAATGCAGGTAAGTTGTAAACTTACTGAAGTTATATTTCCTAGTCGTTATGGGGAGAATACTGGAAGACTTAATATCAATCACAATTTCATTTATGGAAGATTATTGGTATTTGATGAAATGGGATAAGTGAATTGCATATTGATACATGGGTCAGGCTCCACAAGGGAAGTGGTTCTATTTTAATATGGTCTTGCAGGATATGAAGTGTTATCAAAAACATTTGAGAAAGAATTCTCTAGTTCAATCTAAGTATGAAGTGAGGTTTTTCATTTCCTTTGTAATTGGTAGAAAGCATGTACATCAGCGGGGACGGATTCACGAGCCTTTTAAGTTCGGACACAAACTCACTAAAACTCACTAAAATATCATTTTTCACTAAAAAATAACTAAACATATACTAAAATTTGCGTTTTTTGAAAATCAAGCCGGGGCACTTGCCCGGGCTTGCCTATGCATGGCTCCGCCACTGTACATCAGCAGTGAAATGTGGTTACTAGTTAGTGTCTTGTTTTTACCCTTTATATATTCCTAGCGTGTAATCTCACGAAATTAATTTCAATAACTGGAAATTCCCTTTAACAGCTGCTAGGCAGAGAGTTGCGGCTAATGAAAAGGCCGAGGCCGACAAGATTATCCAGATCAAGCGTGCTGAGGGAGACGCTGAGTCAAAGTACCTTGCCGGTCTCGGTATTGCGCGCCAGCGTCAGGCCATTGTGGACGGCTTGCGTGACAGTGTGCTAGCCTTCTCAGAAGGCGTGCCCGACACCTCTGCCAGGGATGTCATGGACATGGTGCTCATCACTCAGTACTTTGACACCATGAAGGAGATTGGTGCACAATCCAAGTCGTCTTCAGTTTTTATTCCTCATGGACCTGGTGCTGTCAGGGACATAGCATCACAAATCAGGGATGGACTGCTACAGGCTCAGGGTACACCAAGTACTGCCGCTCCATCTCTTCTTTGAGAGGTTTCTTTTGACTGTCAATGGCACTAGATAGTGAGTGATAGTTTTGTTTACTTGTGGTTAGAGATGAGACCAACAAATATATTTTGCTTTGCTCCAATAATCTAGTTATAGAAAATGGGCGTATAGACCTTTTGATTTTGTTGCTTGGTTTTTTGGATTGGTTAGTTGTCTGTTTGATAATTAACTGTGCTTTGATTTAGGTTACTTCTGATTCTTGAATATCTTTTCTTATGGTACTATTCAAGTTGTCTGCTTAGTTGATTTTGATTTTGATGAAGCTCAATTGGTGATTAGATGTTCATCTAAAATTCTCTTTCCTTTGATGCTTGCATGACACTATGTCACCTTTTGGTTTCCCTTTTGTTAGCTGACAATCCGCTGAGGACATGGAATATCTGACATTTTTGTTCTGCATTTGTAATGATTATACAAAATGTTTCTTGTAAAGTTTACACATAGGACCATTCACTTTTAGTCTAAGTATTCACATCTTTTTAAAATTAAAATTTCAAAATTCAAACTCAATATACTAATATCGCTTACAAGTTAATAACAAAAACAATATATTTTATGGATATTTTTGTATAGTACTCGTGTTCTTTCAATTTAGACATACTCTTGTAGTAAGATAAACCATGTCCAACATAGCTTGGCTTTAGAAATTTATTATCTCTGACTTTCCAATGTAAACAGTAGAAATATTTACCAAAGGTAACTTCTTAACCTGAACGAAGATCAGAAAAAATATTCAATAAAGAAACTGAAATTTCCTATAGTCTATAAGTCATTTTTCAAACACTAAATTTATTACCTCTTTTAAATTTTTTTATTAATTTTGAAACCTGACCGTCTAAACTTTTTTCCCGTTGAAGAACGTAAATCAGCAATCCTTTATATTCATACCTCATATTTCGCATCAGTTTAATTGTTTAAAAACATTTTTCGTAGAGCCATATAATATCACGATTGAAAATTTATATGCAAATTTAGCAACATATGTAGTAATAATAATTAATTGCTGGTTGAAAACTTGCAAAATTTTCATTCCTTGAGTAAATAAGACTTGCTGCTCACTTTAACACCAAAATTTTCATATTTATAGTTTCTAGATCAGACACAATTAAAGTTTATTCAAATCTAGCATTATAACGTCACTTTGTGTACAAATTTTACCGTTACAATACTAAGTTAAAATTTCGAATGATTATTTTCTAATTTAAATTCAATTTTTTCAGGTCTAGCGTTATAACACTAAGTATAGCGTTATAACAGATTTCTTGGGAGATCAATACTATGGCAAAATCTGGTATGTTCTTTGGTCTGATGTTATAATGCTAAGTGTGGCGTTATAACTATTTTCTCGGGAGATCAATACTATGCCAAACTCTGGTATGTTCTTTGGTCTGGCATTATAATGCTAAGTGTAGCGTTATAACAGATGTCTCTGGAGATTTTTGGTTGTGGCTGAGTTGGATCTTGAGGAAGTGTAGCGTTATAACATTAGGGTTAGCGTTATAGCAGTTTTCTCGGGAGAATTTGATTGTGTCTGATTTGATTTTTTGGCAACTCTGACGTTATAACGTTAGGGGCTGATTTTTGACAATTGTGCTCCTTTCAAACTCAGATTTAAATATTGTAATGTTACAATTAAACCTACAAATATGCTAATAGCTTGTTCTTCATACTAGAGCTCATCATTCACATTTTCTTGTCCACTTTCCTTCGATTTGCTTATAATTTTCCTATAAAAAACCTCAAACAAAAAAATAGTGGTAAAATGCAAATTGTTTTGCAAATCGACAAATACAAAGAAATTGTTAGTTACAACAATTGTATATTCGATCTGAATTATACACTTAAAATTGTGTCATAGATTATCTATCATCACTTGATGGTATCCAACACAAATTAGTGAACTACAATATATATAGTATCACTGCTAAAAACCAACATCTCATATGTTGGAATAAATATTTGTGAAGTACCTGCTCTATGTATGACTGCCATTAATGCCACAACAAATTAGCAGGAGCATTTGTGTTTGTACTATGCAATCAACAATTGAAATTGAGACACTTTCGTTAATTCATAGAATTTATATAAACTGGATTTTGGTTTAAACAAAAATGATACTAAAAGGCAGAAATATAATGAAATAAAGCTTTTTTATTTATTTAAAAATGGCATAAAGTTACAACGAGACCTAATCAGGTGTGTTTAGATCATTAGTTTAAATATTGTACTATGTTATTTCAATAACAAAAATGATTTGAACAATATAAATAAAAAAGAATTTTGATATGGGGAGAAAGACGCAGAATGAAAAAAGAGATCTTCAAAAGAGAGAAGAAAGAGACGATCAGAGAATGGGGCTTGGCATGTCTCCTCTTTGAATTCACATTCTCTAGAAATTGTGTTACAATAATTAGTAATGGTTAGTTCTCTGAATTTTCATCGTTGCTCGCACAGTAATTATTACAACGCTGCTACAGTATGCGTGCAAAAGCTGTCTATTTCCAATTTAAAAATTGCTAACCATTTCAGAGAATACAGATTCCTCCTCCTTAGACCATTACAGAAAAAGAGAAAAAGACGAAATCGGGTTCGGCCTTGGCCTTGTGCCCTCATCGCAAAGAGAAACAAAATCAGATTGTGCAAGTGTTTCGTCGATCCAAACACAGATGCCATAACCTTTCTTTTTTTAAGAACATGTATATTTTTATCGGATTAAACATGTGTGATCAGGTCTAGGCTGGCCCCGATTATCTTAGTTCCATTCCTGATAGATACATTTAGTAATAATACAAAAACAAGTTATATATAATAATACAAACATAAGCTCACAAACACGTGTACGAATATAAATACTCAATAGAAAAAAGTAGTGCGTGAGATATGAATTAAGCACAGAGATTTCAATGAGGCGTGAAACATGACGTGTTTGTTATTTTCACTTTTGAAGCCGGAGGAACTATTAAGTTATTACATATGTTACCTCAGTTCTTTTAATATTCAGAAGAATCGGTATCGGGTGCGTATCGGATGCGGGTGCAGCTTCGGTGCGGCACCGGTGCGCCACGTGGCGCACTCTATTATTTTAATAGGTTTGACCGGTTGGGTGCGGTCTTAGGTGCGGCTGGGTGTGGTTGGGTGTGGCTCGGTGCGGTCTCGGGTGCGGCTGGGTGCTCCTCGGGTGCGGCTAAGTGCTTATTTATTTGTTTGTTTTTATTTTTTAAATATATTTGTTTATAATATTATTTATTTTTTATTTTAAATTTACTATATATAACCGCACTCGTATTCAAAATTTTTTAAGATTGAAATATCGCCGCACCCGCACCGTATCCGATACAATACGATACTCGCACCCGCACCTGTGCAACACTTATTACCTAAATTATATAGTTAAAAGGACAAATATGATGGATGAGAACTGGAAATATAGATATTCTTTAGGATAATGCTCGGTAGATATCACATTTGATACTGACTATCGATACCGATGTTATTGTACACATTTAGTTAAATTACTATGCACATTATTTGAGTTATTATGTATGTTATTTTTGTACTGCAAAAATTATTATGTATATTAATAAAATAATGTACATAATAATTCAAATAACATGCATAATTATTTCAGTACAAAAAATATCATGCATAATTATTTCAGTAAAAAAATAACATGCATAATAACTCAACTAAATGTGCATAATAACATCGATATCGATAGTCAGTATCAATATTGATATCTACGTATCAGCTCGCTTTTCTATATTCTAAATTTTAAATTCAAATTGTTGATTTTTTTTAGAAGAAGTGAGCCAATGAGTTCTTTGCTTCAAGTCTCATTTTAATTTTGATCTAGAGTTTTTAATAAATTTATCACTGTATTTCAAAAACACATCATTTGTTATAATTACATGGACTTCTTTGTGATTTTGTCTAACCAACAACCGTTAGGCGTTCTGCTGAGGTGGCAGGTCTCCTCGAAACAAATTTTTTGTCGTTTTCTCGCGATCATCATGCGATAATTCACGAACAAACCGTCTCGAATCGACGGTCCACATTAAATGCATGTTCGCGCAGTATTCTCCTCATTCAATTTGTTCGATTGTGCAATATAGACCGTCTGATTTTATCTGAGATATTGGATGAACGGTTCGCACAGTCCAAGTGAAGCAGTAGAAGTGGTGCTCAAGCATATTTATCTCCGACCTCTCTAAAAAATCACTGTTCAAATATTTATTTTCTTTCCAAGAAAGCCATTACTCATTTATATTTTATAGGAGTATTCGTTTGCTCGACCTGATCTAAAGCGAAGCGAGATAACAAAAGGATGGGGCCTGGTCTCTTCTCCGACATTGGCAAGAGAGCGAGAGGTGATCGCCTTTAGTAATGGCTTTTGTGTGAATTCCTCTGATTCTCATGTGTTTGCTGTATTATTGAGTGGCTTTTAACCTTTTTTGTTTTCGTGTTTTATGTCAATTTATTCTCAGATTTGTTGTACATGAACTACAATACTGATCTGAAGTTCGGATTGTCTGTCACTTCTGGGAATGTCGTAAGAAATTTTCTTTTGATTTATTAATTTATCTTTTGAACGATCACTTCCTTTTTTTGTTCATACGACGTGGCAATAACTGTAGATTGATAAGTGAAATTTTCTTCATTAGAGGCTAAAGTTTATTTAGAGATTAGGTAAATGCACCAATTAAAAGTGTGAAGTTATATATATGAATACATGCATTATCTGTATAGATTCATGACTGTTGTTTGTTGATTAACTCTTGACGTACATATGATACTTTCATTTCATTTGTTACTTTGCTTGAATGCTTAATGAACAAATTGTGTTAACTTTTTGTTTTTTTTTTCACTGGGAACTCAAATACCGTGCTTATTTAGCTAGATTTCACAGAATTTCCAAATTAAATACAAATTCAATAAGGTTTCTTAGATTTCAACAGACACCAATTTAGGAAAAGGCTTGTTTGATTAAACAGAATGAGTTGTCATTTTTTAGTAGAAAGGTAAGATTTATTCTGCAAAAAAACCTTTTGGATTGCAAATTGGTGTCCACTAATAAATATCAATTCGTCTTTTTGTTGTGCTTCAGGGGGTTCTGTTTCGTGGGGCAGAGCAAAATGAACTGGTTTCTCGAGAGATCCGTTCTCAAATTAAGAACAAGAGCTCCACTTTTGATATCAGAGTGGACTCTGATTCAAGCGTATAATCTCTCTCTCTTTCTCTCCACATGCAAAAACTATAAAATTTGTTCAAATTGTTGTCATACCAAATTGGTATTAGTGGCGTTGCTATAAAATTTTCCATTGGTACAAATGAAGCCCATTCCTAAAGTATCAAAGTAACATGTACTTGCACCTGAAAACAATATGACTTGGTATATAAATTATTACAGCTATTCAATTATTAACTCTTGTTTTGTCACATACCTCAAAGGATGCCAAAGGCAGTCTTTGCTGTCTTGTTTTCTTTGTACTACTGATAAAAAATGGGTAATCTTGAATTCTTGATAGCTTGAACAGAAAACTTAGTATACCCTTTTGTATCGCTTAAAATGTACTACTGATAAAAAATGGGTAATCTTGAATTCTTTGTACTACTGATATTCTTAATTTTTCCCCTGGTTACAGGTACATGAGATTTTAGTTCTTTGTAATGTGAATGATACTGAAGTTTGACATTTCCGTACATAAACCTAAGTATTTTAGGATAGTATTTATGTTGCTGAAATAGTAAGATAATATGCATATTGATAACTTACTAATATTTTTATTTGATAAATTTCGAGCAGCTTGTAACAACTGTTATACTAAATGAGCTCATGAAGCCAGGATTAAGGGGTTTCTTCAGCCTGGTAGTCCCAGACCAGAGATCTGGAAAGGTAGGAAATAATTATTCCTAGTTCTCGACCATTTATACTTCCATTGTAGAGATGTTACCCTTTTGTATCGCTTAAAATGTGTGAATTTTCAGCGAAGGTAAGTGAGAAAAATAATTTATGCTTTTTGTTAAGGAAAAAAAAGGAAGAAAATGAAGTAGTCAAGGAAGGATTACCAAGAAATTATGGCATTCCCCATTTACGGGTATACTACTAAAGATAATGCAGCGACACTCATATAATATTTTTTTTCTCATTTTTTCCTTTACTTCTATTTTCCTTTTTTCTGTTATGAACATAGGTTGAGATACAGTATTTGCATGAGTGTGCTGGTTTTACTGCGACCGCTGGACTGACAGCAAATCCAGTGGTGGGCATATCTGCTGTGTTTGGGACCTCTGCTATATCCTTTGGTGCTGATGTGGCATTTGACACAGAAACCAGTAATCTCACGAAGTACAATGCTGGCATGAGTATCGCTACTGCCGAACTTGCTGCTTCATTGACTCTGTAAGTGCCAGTTTATCTGAAGCAGACAATATTTTGAACATCTTGGGTCGAATGTGGGTAGTTATACTGGTTGGTGTGGTTCTGTTCTGTACTTTAATTTATTGGTATAATAAATGCAGAATGTTCCGAATAAAAAGAAAAAATTATAGGATAAATTTGGAAAAACAAACAGTATGTACTTTGGTACCAAATGATATGCTGAGGAAGTACTCAAATATTGTATAGAGCCCAATAGAAACTACAAAGCCATTAGATTGGAACTCCCTTTTTTACAGTTGTTGATTTGGATGATGCTTGACCATGAATCTAATATTTTCAAATCGAACAACTGTACTCAGTAACTTCCTGATATTTCATTGTAGGAGCAACCAAGGAGACAAATTGACTGCTAATTACTATCACATGGTAAATCCGGCGACTGTCGTAGGAGCTGAAGTTATTCACCATTTCTCCAACCATACAACCACCATGGTTTTTGGGGCCAGGCATATAGTCCACTCTGGTACCGTGGTAAAAGCACGTGTTAACAGGTATGGCATGGCAAGTGCACTGTTTCAGCATGGCTTGTCCCCCCACGCACTGATTTCTGTTTCAGCTGAGACAAATCTTATGGCTAACGATGGTTGGTGCAGAGTTGGGTTTGTTCTGGCTCTCCGGTCTTGAGTTGTGTTGATTTTGCGTTAAAATGGGATATGGGTTTTATGTTGGTTTGTAGGACCTTGTAAATTGCAGGGAATTTTTTTCTTCTCTTTAACTATTTTGGCATTTTTGTTTAGTGCAGGGGGGCAATATAGTTCTTTTTTTACACATACAATAATTGAATTTTTCTGAGATAGTTTACCAGTTATTGACGAGCCCCTTTGGGCTGATGGTTCAGGTGATTCAACGAAGATAGAAATTGGTTTTGAGATGATATATTATAAGCGAAAGAATCTGTATTGAATATCAGAAACTTTACTTGGAGTTGATCTGTTTATTTTTGGCGCAAGAGACCTTCTCTTCATTCTTATCAGAAAAATGTCTCTTCATAGCATCCGTACATTATTATTATTATCAAGAAATGCGAATGGAAAATTTGATTCAAAAAGTTCTATGTTCACAGTATGTCTCTTCGTAGCATCCGTACATCTATTTAATATTGAAAAAATTCTATGGTATTTTTGTGCAGAGTGCATACTAGAGTTGTGCTAAGACCCGCGGGTATACCCGCTCCGTGGTCCAGATCCGACTCGTGTTTGGCGAATTCACGAATCTATGGCGGATCGGGTAGGCCAAAAAATTCCAGACCCGCCCGAACACGTGACCGACCCGTGACAGAAAAATTCATCTTTATATCATATCAAATTCAAAAAATTTAAAAAAAAAACGAAAAAAATATATTAAAATAATGTGCAGAATTGTTTTTTAATTTCAAAAATTCGAAAAAAATTTGAAAAAACCGACGGATCCTAACCCGCCCCGTTGGACCCGTGAATCCGCACGGATCGGATCCACGGGTATCCGACTCGACCCGTTTGTACAACACTAGTGCATAGCCTATTTACATTATTTAAACTTTTTTGTTTTTACATTGAATTCAAATTAAATTCCTTTAATGTATTATTGAACATTATTATCTGAGTTAACTTTAAAACATGATATTTTTTTTACATAGCATTACTTATCAGTTAAATACTTTATTAAGCTAACAAAAAATACATTTTAGTTTTTTTTAATACTTTATATGCTACTTACGAATCATTAAAAAAATAATATTTTAATTAAATCTGATACGTAGCAACACACAGACGGATGCTAGCTAGTATATAATTATTGCAATAACCAAATTTGAGCGTAGGCTTAATACTTGGGCCTACGCCCTTGTGTTGTCAATCTGCTTTGCTTTCGGGAATATAAACCCATTAAAAAGTAAAAGGAAAGAAAAAAAATATACTGATTTGTTCTTACGTAAGATTAGCTTTTTTTAATCCCCAAAAAGAGGTGGATATTCAATTTCATAAAAGAGATATTTTAAAAGAAATAGACACCCAATATTAAAGTAATCATATATAAAACAAACCAATTAATTATACACACAGTAATAATATATTAGGGAAGAAATAGAAATAGAGAAGCCTTTGCACGTACACAAATAAATAAGCATGTTAGTCGCTACACCTTTCCAAGAGGGAAAAAGCAAGGAATAACAGATTTCCTTTGAACCAAGAGAAGAGTTTAAAGCACATTGAAGAAAAGTTTGGAATAAGCTCTTCTAACCGCAATATATCTCCTCCAATGCAAGATTATAAATAGAGACGAATTCAATTGAACATTTCATATCACCATTCACCACCAAGTGTTTTTTATTTAAGAACTCACAATCAGAATAAAATCCAAGTTGAACCAAATCCTATACTAGTTATGGCAACAAGGCATATGAAGAAGAATGATCTCAAATTTGAGGATTTTGAGCCAGTATCTGAGCAGCAGGAATTACCAGAAAAGTTTATCCTTCTTGTTACTATTCCAGGTACACAAGTACATTTAATTGCATGTAAGCATGTTCACAAAGTAAGGTCATGTATGTTTTTTTATATGGTCCACTTAATATGTATAATTATACATTCATTTAGTTATATCTTTTTATATAATGATAGTCCTTAGCATTTTTATCATTTTGTGATGAACCACAGTAAATTTTTCTAAGTGCATGTTTCTTTTTGGAACCCTCACATATTTTAAATTTCAAAGAAAAGAGTAGGCTTAGGCTATAACACTTATGTGTAATCGAATGCAAAAGTAAGCCTTTTTGGTAGAATGAAAAATGTTATCAGGCAATCGGCCAATTGACCTTAAAAGATTATACATTTATACTACATATGTGAAATTCCCATGGTTCCTTTTTTATACTCACATATATAAATACACTATTATTCATGAAATTTTCTTTTAATTTCTGTTTTTTTATCTCTATATATTAAATACAGGGTTCAGGAAGGAAGATTTCAGAGTGCAAGTGGATGCCTTAGGCAATCTCTCAGTTAAAGGCCAAAAACAAATTGATAATAGCAAATGCAAACGATTCAACAAGGTGTTTCAGCTCCCACCAGATTCTGATATTGAAAAGATAAGAGGCAAATTTGAAGGGGATGTTCTTACTCTAACCGTGCCTAGGAGAGAGAAGGTTAGTGATTATAGATGATTCTAGCTCTCTTACAAAAAATAATATAAGATCGATGAGAACAACAATTTTTATTGAGCAATCAAAAATGTTTATGTGCTTTGCAACATACCCTTGAAATGTAACACATTATTATACAACATACAAGTATGAGAACTGGATTGCTTATCAAGTCAAAATATTCTTGTCTATACTTAATTAACAGACATTACCTTCAAACCAAGAGACAAAGGATGGTGAGAAAAAGGAGGAAGAAACTAAACCAAAAGAAGAAACCAAACCAAAGGATAGTGAGAAAAAAGAGGAAGAAACTAAACCAAAGGAAGAGCAAAAGCAAACTAGTGATAAAAAAGACGAAGAAGTTAAGCCGAAAGAGGCCAAGACTGACAACAAAGTTGAGGTAGTGTAAAAATAACAAGAGATAAATTTGTATTGTTTGGTTGGATAATGAGGTTGAGCTGTTAATATTTGAGTCAAGTTTCAGATAGTATTAATCTTATTCGTGCAACTACTTACAAGTTCTAACTAGAATAGCCACAGAAGGTTGTTCATTGAAAGCAAATCAGATTTAACATCTTATGATAATTGCTCTTTGATTCTAATTGAACCAAACTCTATGAGCAGCAGTGTTACATACACATTTTTTATCAAATATGAGCTGCAATGTTACATATCTTCACCGTGATAAAAAGCTGCTCTAGATTTTAAGGTAGGATTATAAAAAATTACTAAAATTTATAATTAATCTTTTATAATTTTCAGGAGGAACCAAAAACCGGCAGTGAGAAGAGAGAAGAATTAGCTAAGAAAAAAGAAGAAACAAGCATGCCTGACATAAAAGAAGCTACCTCTAGAATCAATGATGCAATAAATAAGTGGAAACAGAGTAACATTTCAGATGATAACAAAGAGAGCACAATGAAAAAGAGGGAAGTAAATAAGACTGTTAGTTGGAAAGAGAGAATTAGCCAAGAAGCAAAAGATTGGTCTGATTATGCCTCTTTTGATAACATACTGGAGGTTATAAACAGGAATAAGAGGGAAATTATAGTTGGTGTAGCAGCATTTTCAATAGGGGTTCTAGTTTCTCGAAAGTTGTATTACAGGAAATAAACCAAAGAAGGATTAGTATTTGGTACTGTATGTGGTGAGTATATGCAATGTAATTATAGATAGTTTGGAGCTGTGCTGTAAATTGATTAGTGCGTCTACAAACTCACAATAACTTCTTTTTCTTAGAGATTACATTTAATTCGTCTCACATTTAACTAGGGGTGTAAACGAGTCGAGCTCGAGCGAGCTGGGGCGAACTCGAACTCGGCTCGTTTGTTAACGAGTCACGAGCTGAAACTCTCAACTCGAGCTCGGCTCGTTAAGGCTCGAGCTGGCTCGTTTGTAGCTCGTTTGCAAGAAAAAAATGACAAAATAATTAAAAAAACATAATAAAATTATAAAATCATGAAAATTCTCTATGGTAATGATCCATTTAGAGATGGTGGTAATCAATTCGACGGTCCAGATTAACTCGTTAAGGTCTCGATACTTAAACGAGTCGAGCTTGTCACAGCTCGAGCTCGGCTCGTTTACTAACGAGCTGGCTCGGCTCGGCTCGTTAACACTCGAGCTGTTAACGAACGAGTTGTTAGCGATCCGAACACGAGCCGAACACGAGCGAGTCACGAGTCACGAGTATTTTGTGCACCCCTACATTTAACCCTACAATGATCCAAGACAAGAAAAAATAAACATAAATAATAAAATAACGGAGAGAACCTAATGACATTTAATTCGTCTCACATTTGAGCTCTTTATAAAAATTATCCCATTATCGGTCCTCTCCCTTCTCTCGAGGGTTCGCTCTCTTTCTTTTCTCCTTCCCTTGATCTCTCACACGATCTAACAATTACGATTGAGATTTCTCGGCGAGATGTACGGATTCGAGGCCTTGACCTTCAACATAAACGATGGATATCTGGAGGCGATCGTGAGGGGTTACCGCTCCGGTCTTCTCACCGCCGCTGATTACAACAACTTGTGTCAGTGCGAAAACCTAGATGATATCAAGATGCACCTATCCGCCACCGAATACGGTCCCTGTTTACAAAATGGTATGGATTGTTGCTCAGTTCGGGAAAATTTTGCTTAAATCGGGTTATGTTGGATATATTGGTGCATCCAGGATTTGATCTGGGTTGTGATGTGGTCTATTTTGATTGTTATTTTGTTATTGGGGCTCGTTTTAGCTTTATGGTTGTGAAGAGCATCACCTCTAATTTGGTCTGAACGAGTGAAAAGGGATCAACAAAAATGACCTTGAAATTTGGTCTAACTAGACATTTTTGGTTATATTTACCAGGCTAATTGTTGTGTATAGTTTTGAACTTGAGCATAATTGGTCTGGCTTTCACATTACTGGAATTATAAGAAGCTGGATCCAACTACAATTCACTGTACTGGCCCAAATTTTGTCTGAAGTGTCAAACTTAGCTGAATTTCTCTGGCTTTAATTTTTAAAATTTTAAAACTTGCTTGATCAATATATATAACAGAAGTTATTAGGAAAGGAATGTTAATTTTTATACATATTGGTAATTTGTCGTCTTTGTTTTGGTCTGAAAACCTGAGGTTGCATTGTGTCAGTTGTTTTAAGGATGGTTCTTTCTCAATGAAAAACAATCATTTCAAATCTGATTTGCAACAAATCTACAAATGTTTTGTCTTTTTTGTTATAATGTTTTATTTTCGCAGAGCCTTCTCCTTTGCACACAACTACTATTGTGGAGAAATGCACTCTTAAACTGGTGGAGGATTACAAGCATATGATGTGCCAGGCTACTGAGCCATTATCAACCTTTTTGGAATACATCACGTAAGTCCTTTCGACTTTCGAGTTCATATGCATTTAATTATATCTGAATTGGTTGCTATTTATACTGAAGTTCAATGATTTTCTTGCATCTTTTTGTTCAGTTATGGGCACATGATTGATAATGTTGTTCTTATTGTAACTGGGACGTTGCATGAGAGAGATGTGCATGAGCTTCTAGAGAAATGTCATCCTTTGGGTATGTTTGACAGGTATTACTTGTGCTTTCCCCCATGTCTGCCTGAATAATTAGTTATATTAACAGTAATTATGTTTATGATATTGTAACTTTTCTTTTTTCTTTACAGCATTGCATCACTAGCAGTTGCACAGAACATGCGTGAACTTTACAGATTAGTCCTCGTGGACACTCCATTAGCCCCATACTTCTCAGAGTGCATTACTTCAGAGGTGTGTTTTGGGCATGGTTTCCATATGTTCTTCACTTCTCTGGGTTACAAATTTTCTGATGTACATTTGTTATGTGTGGTAATAGGATTTGGATGACATGAACATAGAGATAATGAGGAATACGCTGTACAAAGCATACCTTGAGGACTTCTACAAGTTTTGTGAGGTAACTTTATTGGTTGAGAGCTTTGTCTACTTGGTGATAGTTTTCCTTGCTTTGCTTATTAAATTTCTTAATTAGAAACTTGGTGGTGCAACATCTGAGATAATGTGTGACCTCCTTGCATTCGAGGCCGATAGGAGGGCTGTCAACATAACAATAAACAGGTGAGCCCTGAATGGTTTGCTGTTGATCTCCTTGACCCTTTTTGGTGCAAACTGGATTTTCCCTGAAGTTTTTTTTTCTTTGCTTAATCTTAAATAGTATTGGAACAGAGCTGACAAGGGATGACCGAAAGAAGCTTTATTCCAATTTTGGTTTGTTGTAAGTGCTTATTAAATCCTCTACTGATTTATTGAATTGTGCGTTGTTTTGATTACATTTGAAGTAATATTCTCGTCTGCTGATAGATATCCATATGGTCATGAAGAACTTGCTGTTTGTGAGGATATTGACCAGGTAAATATTTACCAGTGTTTACCTTTTTAGCTGATTTTTCTTTTGTCTGTACAACCAGTATACCTTCTCTTTTTCATTTATTTTTGAACTAATACAATGAGATTGCCGTAGTCGAGCGTTTACCCCGTAAAAGCTGGGGCAGCGTGGTATTCCACAGAGAGAGGGTATTGTGGTGCACTCAATGTGTGATGGGCATACATTGATCCCTTGACGACCATTTTTTGTCCGCACTGCACCAAGTAGTAGCTAGAGTGACTGACTTGGTCAACATAATATATCTTTTTACTTGTTCTTCTACCGTTATAACAGACTGTTTTGTACTGTTGTTTTATATCTTCAAATATGATCAGCATTATATGGTATGCATGCAGGAGTTTTGTTTCTCTCATCTTATTTCTTACTTTATTTGTTTATTATTTATTTTTTTTTATTTAATTATTTCTAGTATAGATTGCAATCCATTTTTCCTGTTTAGTTTTCACATTGTGAATTTTCGTAAGATATTTTATTTCATTATTTCACAGGTTCGTGGTGTGATGGAGAAGTACCCACCATACCAGTCTATCTTTGCAAAGCTCTCCTATGGAGAAAGCCAGATGCTGGACAAGGCTTTCTATGAGGAAGAAGTTAAGAGGCTCTGCCTTTCCTTCGAACAGCAGGTAACTTTTCCATCATTTTCAATCACATTTGTATTTCCAATGCATATATTTTCCTTGGTTAACAACTGGTCTTTGATCACATTTGTACTTCCAATGCATATATTTTGAACTAAATAAAAATGCAGTTCCACTATGGTGTGTTCTTTGCATACATGAGACTGAGGGAGCAGGAGATCAGAAATCTGATGTGGATCTCCGAGTGTGTTGCACAAAACCAGAAATCCCGTGTTCACGACAGTGTGGTCTTCATCTTCTAAACTATTTCTACATTTCTTTTATTTGTATTATAGGTTTCTTGTCCAAACTTGGATCCTGCTTAAATTCAATTTATCCTTCTTGTGGCGGCGATATTTTGTACACAGTTTGTCACTTTTTGAATAAATGAATACTGCTTGTTGAGGGAGAGAGCCAATAAGGCCCATTCATCTTTTTGTTAATTATATATTGTTTTCACATTTATACTACATATATGAGTTAAAATTATTAATTATTATATGCTGGTCACTAGAGGTGGCAAATAGGGCTAGGTCGGGTTAGTTTGACTTTTTCAACATTCGGGTTGCGGGTCGGGTCGGGAGAGATCGGGTCGGGCAGCGTCAATGTTTTTTGGGTGTCGGGTCGGGTCGGGCGAGATTGGCATTTTTCGGGTGTCAGGTCGGGTTGGGTCGGGCAGGATCGTTTTCGATCTCGGGTCGGGTAGTATTGACACTTTTTGATTGCTGGGTCGGTTGGGCGAAATCGGGTCGGGTAGCATCGATGTTTCTCATGTGTCGGGTCGGATTTCAGATTGGACTATCGACCTTTTGGTTAGGTATCGTCGGTATTTTTCGGATGTTGGATTGGATCAGATGAGATGAGGTAGGGACTCGGGTCAAATCGGATATTTCTGACATTGGCTTTTTGTTAAAGATGACAGTTAGTTCGGACGAGTCCGTTCAATGACAAAAAAATATTGTCGAGTCATAAGTTCGATTTGAAAACAAATAAAGGTCTAAATATTAACAAATTAGTTATTCATGTGAAGTTATTTCGATAACATTCAGTTTATATTAGTGAAAATTAGAAATGGTGGTCCTTGAGTTAACTAGTTATGTTCATTTCTGTTTTTCTTTTCTAAATGAAACTCGTTTTGTTCTCAAACAAAGAAGATTCTTTACAATTTCCTAAATACGACTATATGAGCCTTCAAAAGAATATTACAATATATTCATGCTGGAAATGCAATTGGTGAGTTTCCTGAGCAGCAGAGTTTGTTTCTGGGGTTTCACTGTTCCGATTAAATGATTTCAACCCTCTTTGTTTCTTGCCAAAAAAAAAAAGTATCAACCAAATTATGTATTTCCGTTTATTAATACATTAAATCTCTTTATTCATCTTGACTGTGTACTCCTTTCAACCGATTTCTGTATGTGTACAAAGCCGGACTAGTCGAGATCTGGAAAACAGAAACTATCTAATTGTGCAAAATCACAGTTTAGCTCACCACCGCAAACTTGCATCTGTATGTCATGGTGCATCCTCAACCAGTCTCGATTGTGCATATAAAAAATTGGCTTGAGTGTAGCAGGTAGACAAAATATCCGAAGGGACTTTTAATGCTATGCATCTTTTGGTTTGATATGTCTGCTTCTCCACTTGAAATTTATTGGAACTACATATCAGATGACTAATTAAGATTTTGTACTAACGGATTGACTTCTTCAGGTTCAGGATTTATTGTTTCCGCATGAATGGATCTCTTTAGTGCATACAATTCACACGCTGTCACCAACCAAAACACAGAAATCAGTCGATAATTTCATTATGAGGAAGGGAATAAACAGCAATCCTACTTCCTTCAACATATCCTTCCTGAATTGCCTCAGCAATTACAGCACATTACCAGAACTGTTACATTTTGTTAACCTTTAGAAACAAATTAGACAGTTACGTTCAGACCCATATCCATGACAAAGCTTGTGCAAAACTATAACCATCCAATTCAATAACATCTCAAGAAACTATTTATGTTTATACTTTCCACTGGTTAGCTCCTGATCTGAAAACTCCTTGATCAAGAGAAGGAACAAAAAAAAGTGTAGATTATGAGGGCACAATATGCGTATAGATTCGGACCAATTATGTGTTGATTTCGGGTCAAGAAATTTTGGGGTCTGACCGTCTGACAACCTCGGGCCATTTAGCTATTCTGTCAAAGAACTTATTGCCGAACTCATAAGCCTAAATTTTGTCAGCAAAAGAAAGAAATGTATGTAACAAGCGCTGCCTGAGACAGAGAAGCCGTCTATGTTACTTTTGTACAAAATGCAGCGGTTGTAGCTTCTTTAAGCTTTGTTACAAGTTATAACTACTTTTAAGTCTTTTGATAATAACTAGTTGCGTACTTTCCTTCTGATAATGAAGATGAGATACTGATATGTCAATTGCAGAGTTGTTTAATTGTCAGAATGAAGATAATCAGCACTGACAAGATGTATCATATTATTGAGAAATGATGTTATTAACCTCAAAAAAGATCATCATTGGTTATATTAGGCAACAAATAGGCTAGCAATCTCAATATTATTCATATTGGTACCTAGTCCATTTTAGATTGTAATTAGGCTACATTAGGAAAACAGCCAACGGCTAATTAGCCTGATTAGGATCATCAAACGGCTAATAGGATTCTTAGGCTATAAATACTTGTACAAAGCCCTTGTAAATCAGAATACATAATACAAAAAGATTCATATTATTCCTCATATCCTCTTCTTCAATTTTAACATGGTATCAGAGCAGGTTTAACCTGCATCCACACCCAATTCCGCAGAAATACTCATTCTTACCAGTAACTTGCCCATCATACCTAAACCAACATGTCTCAGCAATCTGACAACACAAAAATCACCACCATAATCCTCAATGGCACAAACTACATTCCTTGGGCCAGATCCGTTTCAATCGGTCCAGGTGGCAAAGGAAAGCTCAACTTTGTCACTGGAACCAAAGAGAAACCAAAACCAGCAAAAGCCAACGAAATCACTACCGAGAAAAAAATCAAAATCGAAGAATGGGAAACAACCGACCAGATGGTCATGTCATGGCTTCTAAGCACCATGGAGCCAAAAATATCAAATGTTCTCATGTACTCAAATACCTCAAAAGAAATCTGGAACAAGGCAAAAACAAGATACGGCCAGCAAACAAATTTTGCACACATCTTCACTCTCAAACAAGAGCTTGCTCAGATCAAACAGAACGGACAAAGCAACAACGAACTCGTGACAGAAATAATGTCAAAGTGGGAAGAACTCAATGTGTATCTCCCACCGACAGCAGATCCAACCGAAAATAAAAAAAGATCTGAACAAGATCTGATCTTCACATACCTGGGGGCCCTCAACTCAACCTACGAAGCCATTCGGTCGCAGATCTTGGCCTCAGCTGAAATGCCGACCTTTGACGATGTGGTATCGAGGATCCAACAGGAGGAGTCTTGGCGAGCTCTGATGAACCCTCAAGCCTCAGCCAACAGTGACAATCGGGCCTTTCGAGTCACCACGTCAAACCCTAACCAGAGCGGAAGAAGCAGGGCGGCCACAGCAGGCGACTGGTGTGACCACTGCAAGAGAGCAGGGCACAAATCAGACGGCTGCTGGGTGCTACACCCGCACCTCAGACCGACACGGAATAGGGGAGACAGAGGTAGTCGAAGAGGTGATCAGCGATTTGGCGGAGCTAGCTATGGGGGTCGAGTAGAAAACCTAGAGATAGGGGCGGAGAAACCGAAGCAAGCAGATGCCTCAGGATCGTCTGTGTCGTCTGCGGCTCCTATGGTTCTTGCGACATATCTAAACCAGACGAACACCCCTGGATCTTCTGTGGCAGCAGCAACGCAGCTGAACCAGATATTAACACAGTTGAACAGTCTGTTACAGCAACAGACGACAGGTTTTGTACTATATAACTCGAATTTATATTCTGTTACTCATAGCAATAGGAATCCGAAAATTGCAAACCTAGGAAATAACACTAGTAAATGGGTCATTGATTCTGGCGCTACCGACCACATGACATGGGACCCAAACAAATAAAAAAAATATAGTTCCTACTACAGAATCACAGCATGTACTTGTTGCAAATGGAAATAAAGTCAAAATCGAAGGTTTAGGCACCACAATTTTTTTCAAAAAACATGTAAAGGATGTTTTATACTTGCCAGATTTTAATTCAAACCTCCTATCAATTAGCAAAATCACACGAGATTTGAATTGCAAGGTAATTTTCTCACAAAACGAAGTGGTGTTTCAGGATCAAGAATCAGGGAAGAAGATTGGTGAAGGTTTTTTTAAAAATGGGCTTTACTACTTGGAAGAACCCATAAGCAAATGTCATGTGTCATTAAATAAAATAGACCGAGGAAAATTGTTGCATTGGAGATTTGGCCATCCATCTGATCAAGTTTTAAATAAACTGTTTTGTTACAATCTAGACTCTGGCAATTGTGATGTGTGTAGGCTTGCAAAACAAACTAGGTTACCTTTTCCAGTATCTACTAATATATCAGAAGCAAAATTTGATTTAGTCCATTCGGACGTTTGGGGACCCGCCCCGGTAGACTCTTACAACCATTTCAAATATTTTGTCACATTTATCGATGATTTCTCCCGCACTACTTGGGTTTATCTTTTAAAAGGGAAAAACGAAGTTTTTTCATGCTTCAAAGATTTCTTTAACCTTGTCGAAAACCAATATGATGCAAAAATAAAAATATTCAGATCAGATAACGGGACAGAATATGTGAACAATAACTTCCTAGAGTTTTTTAAATCAAAAGGAATTCTCCATCAAACTACATGCATCAATACACCCCAACAAAACGGTGTCTCAGAAAGAAAAAATCGTCATTTGTTAGAAGTCACACGATCGCTTCTTTTCCAAAACAATGTTCCAAAAACATATTGGTCTGATGCAGTATTAACTGCAACATATCTTATAAATAGATTACCATGTGCAAGGTTAAACAACATGAGCCCACTAGAAATTCTCAAGGGTCGAAAAATTGATCTTAATCATATCAGAGTTTTTGGGTGTACTTGTTTTGTACATATCAATAGGCAAGATAAATTAGACAAAAACTCCGTTAAAACTATGTTTTTGGGCTATTCCTCTGAAAAGAAGGGATACAAGTGCTATGACCCAAAGAAACTTAAAGTATATTATTCAAGAGATGTATCATTTTTTGAGAACACACCATACTATCAAACACAACAACACAACAACTCAGAAAAAGGGTTAGATCCATTACAACCACTCAATTTTATATTTCCCGAAGAAATAAACCAAGCACAGGTAGAAGACAACTACATCATTGAGACAAACGCAATTCCTTCAGGGGGAGAAAGTGAACAACTGCAGGAAGAAATTGCACTTGAACAACCTCAAGAGGAAATTTCACCAAATACAAATGAAGAACAAGTCCAAGAAGAACAAACCATACGAAGATCAGTAAGACAAATCCAAAAGCCCATCAGGTTGAGGGACTATGTATCACACCAGGTAACATACCCAATTCAGAACTATATTTCTTACAAAAGGGTGTCACCAGAATACCAGGCCTATCTAGGAAACATAACACACCAAACCGAACCTACTACATGGCTTGAAGCTAACCAAAACCCAATTTGGCACAAAGCCATGAACGAAGAACTCCAAGCACTAGAAAAAAACCATACTTGGGACATCGTTTGTTTACCAAAGGATAAAAAACCTGTAGGATGTAAATGGGTATACAAGATTAAGTACAATAGCAATGGTGAAATAGAAAGGTATAAAGCTAGGTTAGTGGCCAAAGGATTCACCCAGACTTATGGTGTTGACTACCAAGAAACCTTCGCACCAGTAGCAAAAATGAGCACTATTAGGATTTTGTTATCAGTAGCCACCAATCTAGGCTGGAGTTTATTCCAAATGAATGTAAAAAATGCTTTCCTGCAAGGAGTTTTAGAAGAAGAAGTCTACATGACTCTTCCTCCGGGTTATAACCCTACATTAGACTCATCACATGTATGCAAACTAAAGAAGTCCATCTATGGCCTAAAACAATCTCCAAGAGCATGGTATGCGAAACTAAGCTCTTCCTTGTTAAAAAATAATTTTGTTAAGAGCACAGCAGATTCGTCAATGTTCATTAAACACAACCAGAACTCCACCACCATTATTCTCGTCTATGTAGATGATATTATTGTTACAGGAAACAATAATGAGGAAATTAAAAATGTCAAACAATATTTAAAAAGGGAATTCGATATTAAGGATCTTGGTAAACTCTCATATTTTCTTGGAATAGAAATAGCTCACTCCAACAAAGGTTTATTTCTATCTCAAAGGAAATACGTACTTGACCTACTAAAAGAAACTGGTAAACTAGGAGCTAAGCCAGCTAGTACCCCAATGGAAACAAACACAAAATTAGGACTGGAGGATGGTGAATTACTATCCGATATAGGACAATACCAAAGGTTGGTTGGAAAATTAATATACCTTACCGTTACTAGACCAGATATTTCATTTACAGTTAGTATGGTAAGCCAATTCATGCATGCTCCACGTACCAGTCACTTAAGTGCAATTGACAGGATACTCAGATATCTAAAAAGCACTCTGGGTCAAGGAATTTGGATGAAGAAAAATGGTTCTCATGACGTGGTTGGTTTTTCTGATGCAGATTGGGCCGGAAGCTGCGACAGAAAATCAACCACTGGTTTTTGCACTTTTGTAGGTGGAAATCTAGTAACATGGAAAAGCAAGAAGCAGAATGTGGTTGCTCGCTCCAGCGCAGAAGCAGAATATCGAGCCATGGCATCCACAGCAAGCGAACTCATATGGATTAAACACCTACTAAGTGACATGAAGATAAAACACACAAAGACAATGCAAATGTATTGTGACAACAAAGCTGCACGACACATTGCAACTAATCCGGTCTTTCATGAAAGAACAAAACATATAGAAGTGGACTGTCACTTTGTTCGAGAAAAAGTGGAGTCCGGAGAAATAACAATTCTGTTTATCAGAAGCAAGGAACAATTGGCATACATCTTCACCAAGGCGTTAGATAAGACCAATCATCTAAACATACTCAACAAGTTGGGTTCTATAAATTTATTCGAACCCAACTTGAGGAGGAGTGTTGAGAAATGATGTTATTAACCTCAGAAAAGATCATCATTGGTTAATATTAGACAACAAATAGGCTAGCAATCTCAATATTATTCATATTGGTACCTAGTCCATTTTAGATTGTAATTAGGCTACATTAGGAAAACAGCCAACGGCTAATTAGCCTGATTAGGATCATCAAACGGCTAATAGGATTCTTAGGCTATAAATACTTGTACAAAGCCCTTGTAAATCAGAATACATAATACAAAAAGATTCATATTATTCCTCATATCCTCTTCTTCAATTTTAACACATATTAAGCTGATACTGGAAAGAACCAGCAAGCTCTTTCACTCTTTAGATCCCTTGTGCAGTTGTGTACTCAAAACTGAAGAAATTAATCAATGTTAGTATAGTTTTATGCGCCGTGGCCAATAACCATTTGTAAATTCATTAATTCTAATTTTGAAACCAGTCTGGCATTCATGTCTATTTCTTTTTCGAATGTTATTGGCCGAAGTGCCCCCACAACAATTTTCATTAAAGAGAAATTGTATGAAATATACCTCAAGTCAAACTCAGTATACAACAGGCACTAATTGTCTAGTTATCTTCTACAAAACAGTTCCCGCAAAATCCATAAATTGTATTCCGGTCACTGTACATCCAGCGAGACTGAGATTGAACTGTAGAAGCATCAAGAAATGACAAAAGGACATCTCCAGTACAGCTCTAAATCGAGGAGATCAAGTAGCCGTTAGGAATTCAATTAGTAGGCTGTAGTTAGTTACAACTAACTGGACTGTACTGTAGTTAGTTAGGAATAAATCAAGGTCTATAAATAAAGACCCTCCTCAGCTGTAACAAAGAATGATGGA
This sequence comes from Eleocharis quinqueflora, assembly GCA_964058865.1. NCBI lineage: Eukaryota > Viridiplantae > Streptophyta > Magnoliopsida > Poales > Cyperaceae > Eleocharis > Eleocharis quinqueflora. The sequence continues at coordinate 179,655 of CAXKVX010005133.1, forward strand.
ATGAATAATAACAATTCGACTTTGAAATTTCAAATCTCTATATGGTATGAGAGCCTCTAACCGAGGCTCACGCTCAAAATCAAATCTATATATTTGTTTTTAGAGTGTAAGGATGATAGATTATGTTTCAAAAATTTGCTCACTTTCTATTTAAGGATAAAAAAGTTTAAATCTTTTACTCATATTCTTCCTTGTTGGTCTATGACTTTTGTTACAATATTTTAATGAAAGATAAAGAAAGAAGAAGAAGAAGCAGAAAATATTTTTTTATATCACAATTATACAATACAACTTTGTTTCTTTCTCACTTTTAATTATAAATGACAACATCTCTATTTATAAACTATATATAATGTGCCTCTTAAATATCATATGATTTAAATGTCATTAATCATAACATAAGTTTCTATGACATCTCTTAAAAATACTACTTATTAATTAACATAAGAAAGCGACTAATTGTTCCCCTTTACAAGCCCCCCTTACACGTCCCCCATATAAGTCTTTATACTCAAATGTAGTAGTCTTTATATTTTTTAGTATAAGTCTTTATACTAAAAAATGATTATCATTGCATTTGTTCAATAAATTATTTATACAAAGAATTAAAAATAATTTATCATTGCATTTGAGTGGGGGACGCGTAAGGGGGACAGAAACTAGGATGACGTTATATTTACTCTTAACATAAAAAATCACAATTATCATGTGCATGTATTGCACATTCTAACATGACCCTTAAAATCTTAACCAGCTAATAAAATAGAAATCTATTTAGAAGATCACAACTATTACTTACACATCATTTCCCTTTCTCTCTTTTCTTTGGAGTTTGGTACTGAAAAGACGTTCACAGTAGAAGCGCGGTCTAAATATGCAGATTGAAAGTCTATTTATAATGTGGGTACAATCGTATTTCAAACGAAGTCGTTGTAGTATAGTGGTGAGTATTCCCGCCTGTCACGCGGGTGACCCGGGTTCGATCCCCGGCAACGGCGAACATGTTTCTTTTTTGGAAAGATGGTTTCTTTCAGAAAGAAACAAAATTTGACTATGGAATTTAGAATAAAAATCTAGTCATGGGCTGAAATCAGTAAAATATATAAAGTATAAAAGGCCCATCGACGTATAATAAATAATTTTTAATGATTATGCAACAAAAAATAAAAATAAAAAAACTTCGTACCAATAACAAGTTACGGTATGTGATATATTTTGCATGTTGTGTGAGATGTATTCGTCAAACTAAAATTTACACGACAAAGTTAACATTGCATCAAACAAGATATATTAATATGTCATGACACATTGGTAATTACGTGAAACATATGATAATAAATGTTCACAAATAAATATAAAAATAATATTAACATGTAAATTTATATCAAATGAAAGAAATTAACATGGTTGCAAACTAACTTATCAAAATAAACTTCAAGAAAATTTAAATATTATGTGTCGTATGTATCATGTCACAACATACTACAAAACGACGTGTCTTCACGTGCAGTATCTTATACATGTTGTTTCTTATGTGACTTTTTTTAATATTTTCATACATCACAACATGTCATATAAAAATTTCTATGTTATGTCATGTCATGTAATGATGTGACCAAATTACGACATATTTTTGCATGATAAGTTACTGCACATTAAAGTTTTTTTAATTGTCTAAATATGCAATGAATTTCTCAAAAAATCTTTCCAATCTATAATTATTGTTTCAAGAAAGCTTTTTCAGTCGTAAGCATGGACAGATTCAGAATTTCGTCAGGGGTTCAAAATTTATAATTTTTTTCAGAGAGGTTCGAAATGATGTTTATTCTTAAAAATTTTATATGGTCATTTGTATAAAAATATTTCAAATATATAGTTATTTTTTGAAAAAACTCTAAATATATGATCTTTTTGAAAAAAAAGATTTCGCTGCATCCTGAGTGAATGTCGCTCCGTCCCTGATCGTAATTGTCATTTTTTTAAACAAATGGATTCAATGACTACGTTGTTATATCGATTTTTTTAACTTAATAATTGATAAATCAACTTTCAAATATATATATAGAAATATAATAAAACAAATTTTGATACATAGAAGACACAAGAAAATTTCACGTGTCAAGGTTAGACCTACCACGTCGTCATATTCGACATGAATTATTTTGGCGTGTCGCACAAACGACATGTCATCTCGACACACTAAAATAAAACGCACGATTTATTTTAGAGGAGAAAGAGAACATCATAGCTTTACAATTAAATTAGTGCATTTCCTTTTATCTCTTCCAATTTTCACTCTCGACACACATTTTTTTTTGTCTCATTTGCTTGGTGCACAATTCTTTTGCATCTCTTATATTTTAAAATTCTGTTTTTGTTTTGTTTTTAATTTTCTTTGATTTTAAAAATCATATTACTAACTATTATTTTTTACTTAAGACCCTCGTAAAGAAAAGATACAACATTCCTTACAAATTTTGTGCTATAAATTTTATTAAATGCTATAGATTTTATTAATTATTAAATAAAAAAATCGGGTTGCAGGTATTGTGCTGCATGTGATCCATGCTAAAATATCATATATATATGAAGGCGTCAAATTTTGGAATATGTATTCGGTGGAATAACGCGAGGTTTCGAAAGGGTCAGTGGTCAGTACTGTTACGCTGTAAATTCATTGGTACTGTAGCAAAATCACTGTGCGAGCAGTTTCGTCGCTGTAGCAACAGTGAAAATATAGGAGGATCCACTGCTGCTGCTGATCCGTTCGGATATGTGAATTCCAGATTTTGTGCGGTACGTAGTTAGATAAAAATGTTAAGTGTCCTCTAATTTAGTGTTATGTTATTATCTCACAGATAAAAAATAATTATCATTTGAAACAAATTATTTGTCAACTGAAACTAAGAATTGTCAGGTTCGATAAAGGTGACTGTTTTCTGCACACTTAATTTATATTAAAAAGATTAATATTATTGCTAATAATTATATGTTTTTAATTAACTCTTTAGAGCCGCTTCTTGGTTGGGGGTGCTATTTTACACGAATTGAAATTTTGAGTGCTTAGAGAAATTTTCTCACTAAATATCTAATTTATCCTTGTTTAATATCGTCTAATTTAATGCTAGTGTCTCTATATAAGATAATTATTATTGAATAGATTTTTAAAAATCATTGTGCATCCTCTTGTATTTCCTTGTTTTTTTTAGAAAGATAACAACAAAATAGTCATTGATATAGTCTAAGATCGTATTTTTTTTTTCTTGTTGTAGTATTTGAAGGAGAAGATTATAGCATGTGGATGAATTTTTGCAGTAAAAAAGGATGCAAACCTGACAAGACAAATTGAAGTGATGCATCAATGTCATTTGGGTGTCAAATTGAATGGTGCATCTGTGCTATTTTGGCGCAGAAGAGAAACAAAAAGCTGGAGAAACATTGGTGTTAAGGATTTTTATCAACTAGTGTTGGATTTATTAATCGGTACATTCATTAGGTGAAATTCGAATCCAATAAGTGATCCGTTATGAAATAGTGCAGACCCGTTATGAAAGGGTGCATTAATATTATATAAGCTCTATCCTTATCTCTTTTAAAAGTCTGTAAGAAAAACGTATGAAAATAGACAACCAGAATTAGAGAGAAAAGATAGAGAGCACCAAGTACTCTGTGAAAGAAAGAATGTTTTAGGCTGTGGAAAACACAAGGCTTTCGGCTTCGGCTTCGGCTTGTGATTCCTTGCAGAACCAGTGATACTGCTACTCTCGCTAGATCCGCTTCCGCACGAAGATTAACGGTATAATTTGTAAGTTCTATCCGTTAATTTACATTGGTGTCAGAGCCTTTATGGAAAGTACTCTGGTTTTAATAAAGAATACGAATTGTATAGAAAATTAATTTCATGTTTCAGAAAAATGAATAATTTGAAAAAAAAAATTGTAATTATTTTTCTGTATATGATTAATTTTTAAGATTTAATTTACAAATTTTTATTTGTAAATTCGATAAATCAAAATCCAAATTGTTATGATAAAACGTATTTATTTGTATTCACTGTTTTGGAGATTTTATGAATGTATCTTTTGGAGATGCATACAAATAATACTCTTCTATAGTGCAAATGGGAGACACAAAGCAAAACAATGCATCTCTAATAAATTTCGGATCTTATACAATTTGTTTGGACAATTTTTTTGTCCAAACGGAATCACAGCCGTCCAAAGAACTATTTTTACTCGCGAATTTTCGAAACTTCTAGATTGTAAGAAATCTAATTTTTATTCAAACAGTGGTAATGGACGGGTCCATTACTGTCAGAATTGGAGAAGTTAATACACCGGTTCAAGGCTAAATGAACTTGGTCCATTCTTTGTTATGGACCGCGAAAAATGCAAATTTTGTTGGCACTGGAGCTTGAACTCGGGATTCTTGGGTGAGAGCCCAACACTCCAACCACTACACTATACTAACTTTCTTGTTACTACATTGAACATTTAGTATATACATATAAACAATAGTGGTCTCATAATTAAAAAAGGTGGACGTTTAAATTTTAGTACAATTTTTATCTGTTTTAATTAATGATAAATTTTTTTTGACGTTATTAATGCCATAATAATTTTATTGTACAGATTTTTTATAATCTGTTTTATTTTTTTAGTTATATATATTATTTTTTGTATAATTTTAGTGGGAGTTTTACACAGAGAAATAATTGATGATAATAAAATTTATAGATTAAAAGATGATTGTGAAACTTAGTGATCTTTTGATTTTAATCTGTATATATTATTATTATTAAATTGTTTCACAGTTATTGTAAAACTAGAAGTGTTATGTTGAGTATTAAATAATTGTATTAATCCACCAGAAGTGTTATATGTCCTAACTTAGTTTAATTATAATTTCTTAGTGAAATGGCATCTGCATCTAAGAATATTGTGGCAGAACTCAACAAGAGTGAAAAACTGAATGGCGATAATTATGAAATTTGGGCCATGGAAATTCAATATGTTCTGGAAGAACAAGAGGTTCTAACGGTTCTGGATCATATTCTAACCGAACCAGAAATAGGTACAACTGAAAAGCACATTAGTGACAAAGCTGCATATGATTCCTGGAAAAAGAAGAACTCCATTGCTCGTATTACATTACTGAGCAGCATGGAAAATGATGTTATGCGTGAGTTTAGGCAATATGAGATTGCAAAAGAAATGTGGCTTGCTTTGAAGAAAAAGTTCGGTGGAACTTCTGTTACAAAATTGAGACAACTCACCATTAAGTTTGACACTTACAAGAAGCGTCCTAATCATAGCATGAGGCAACATCTCAGGGAGATGTCAAATATGATTAATGAATTGAAAGATGTTGGACATGTTTTGACGAATGAGCAACAACTTCAAGCAGTGATTCGTTCACTTCCTCATACATGGGAACACATGAAGGTGAATCTGACCCACAATGAGAATATTATAACTTTCAATGATGCAGCAAGGCATCTGAAACTTGAGGAAGATCGTATTGAGGCATCAAAGCCTCAAGATGAATCTGTTGTGCATTTGACTGGTTCAAGCTCTCATGGAGGGCAAAGCCAGAAGCGTAAGTCAAATTATGGTCAAAAAGGTAAACAAGAGAAAAAGAATAAGGGGCAGGATCGTGGCAAGGGAAATGCTTCTCAGACTAGTTCTAAGAAGCGTAATAAGGCCAAGATCAAGTGTTTCAATTGTGGTCAGAAGGGTCACTATGCTCGTGAATGCAAAGATCCCCAGAAGGTACAAATTACCGAAAAACTTTCATATTTTACATATGTTTCCAGTTCTGTTTTTATTGCTGATTCTCATCCTTTGTGGACTGTAGATTCAGGGGCAACAAACCATGTAGCCAAAGATCGTGACTTGTTTGTGGATTTTCGTCGAATTTCGCAAGGTTCAAAATGGCTTTATGTAGGAAACAATTCTCTTTTACCAGTCAAGGATATAGGCACATGCAAGTTGGATATGCGTGGTGGTCGAACCCTCCTCTTACATGATGTTCTCTTTGCACCTGATATTCGACGAAATCTTGTATCTGTAGTAGTTCTTCTTAGATTTGGATTTACTTTGAACATGTGTGGCAGTGGTATTAAGTTGTATCTGAATAATGTGTGTTATGGTTATAGATATGTATCAAGTGGTTTTATTATTCTGGATGTTATTAATATAATGACTTCTACTAATACTCATTTTTCTTTAATTACATCATATTCTGATGAAAATGTTGATGTTAATGTATGGCATATGAGATTAGGCCATATTGGACAACAACGAATGGATATATTAGCCAAGGAAGACATGTTAGGCCAAATTGAAAGGGTTAGTCTACCAACATGTGAAAATTGTTTAAAAGGAAAAATGGCAAGAAAACCATTTGGAACAGGAACCAGATCTGAATTTCCATTGCAATTAATTCATTCAGATATTTGTGGACCAATGAATGTGAGGGCACGACATGGGGGTAGATACTTTATCACCTTCATTGACGATTATACGCGATACAATCATATATATTTGATTTCTCATAAATCTGATGCTCTTGCATGTTTCAAGAAATTTATAACTTTATGTGAAAATCAATTAGACAGAAAGGTTAAGGCCTTAAGAACAGATCACAGTCGCAAATATTTGTCTGATGAGTTCAAACAAATGTACGAAGAAAATGGAATACTAAGGCAACTAACCATACCATATACTCCACAACAAAATGGAGTGGCTGAAAGGAGAAATTAGACTCTTTTAGAAATGGTTAGGTCGATGATGGCTCAAGCAAATCTACCAATCAATTTTTGGGGTGATGCTTTATTAACTGTTGCCTATATTCTAAATCGAGTACCCTCTAAATCTGTTTCGTCAACTCCTTACGAACTTTGGAATAACAGAAAACCAGATCTCAGTAATCTGAGACCTTGGGGATGTGCTGCCTTTGTTCATGATTCATCTCATCAACATGGTAAATTAGGTCCACGAGGTAAAAATAGTATATTTGTACGATACTCTGAACATTCTAAAGGTTATGTGTTCATTGGTGAACAATTGAGTGGGAGTGTAACAGAATTTGAGTCACGAGATGTCATTTTTTTAGAAAATGAATTTCCAAGAAAGGGTGAGATAGGTCAGGAATTTTATTTATACGAAATAGAGGAGCAAGATGATTTGATTGTTGCAAATCGTTTGGTGTATATTTGAACCTCCAACAATATCTCATCCAAGTGGGAGCAAGTCAGTCGATGATGCGGAGCCAAGTTCAGCACAATCACAAATTAGGCATAGCAATCGTGCTAGAATTCCTAAACGTCATTTTCCAATCGAAAATGAATCTTACATGATTGTCATGCAAGATGAAGAAGAGCTAAGAAATATTCGAGAGGCTCTCACTTGTCCTGCTAAAGAGAAATGGATAAAAGCAATGGAAGAATAAATGGAGTCAATGAGATCAAATAATGTTTGGGAATTGGTTGATCTCCCTGAAGGACGCAAGGCAATTGGGAATAAATGGGTTCTCAAGATTAAGCGTTTAGCTGACGACTCAATTGAAAGATATAAGGCACGTCTTGTTGCTAAATGGTATACACAGCAAGAAGGGATAAAATATGAAGAAACTTTCTCTCCTATTGTCAGATTTACTTCTATACGATTGATACTAGCTATTGTTGCTAGTTTAAATCTGGAATTACATCAAATGGATGTTAAAACTGCATTTCTAAATGGCTACTCAGATGCCGATTGGGGAGGAGATTTAGATGAAAGAAAATCTACATCAGGCTATGTTTTCTTACTTAGTAATGGAGCTATCTCTTGGAGTAGTAAGAAACAGAGTTGCATATCCTTATCCACAATGGAAGCTGAATTTGTAGCGTTTTCAGCAGCAGTACAAGAAGTAGTTTGGCTTAAAAGATTTTTGAATCACTTGAGTTTCAGTGAGAATGAAACTAACTCAGTGTTGGTATACATAGATAGCCAAGCAGCAATCGCTTATACAAAAGATCCCAAGTATCACTCAAAAACCAAACACATTGATACTAAGTATAACTTCGTTAGAGACATGGTGGCAAGAAAGTAAGTTTGTATGCAGTACATATCTACACACAAAATGGTGGCAGATCCTTTTACAAAGGCAATACATAGAGATGTATTTATTGGCCATGTTAAATCTCTAGGATTACGTAGATTGTAATTATAATTTTTATTGAACAATATGTTATGTACATTTGTTTTTGTGGGATAAATGCAATGAATGCTATTTTCTTATTTATTTATGTGATAATTGTTACAAATTATTTAATACCAATATATTTAGCATAACACATGAGATATAAATTGAAAGGTATGTCAGACAGTTGATTGGCCTTCTCACACAGGCAATCACTTCTATGTATTAGGAGGACATAGAAATGAGATTGATTTTAAGCTAAATATGATACAAAATGTGAGAGTAAATGCTTAAAATATATATATCGCCTTGACAAAGAATCATGATGAGGTCATATAATAGTATAATGACCGAAGGTGAAATACCCACTATTTACCTTAACTGTCTTATGCCAAGTGGGAGTCTTGTTATTGGATTTATATGATAAGTAGAGTGGTGGACTCAAGTTAGATATTATGTATATCTGAACTATCAATTGTACGGTATTGGATTTTTAATTAGACATACGCTCCATAAGAAATGGAGAATAATACCGTAACATATGTTTCATACCATATGCGCAATTGACCAATAGGGTAACAGAAGATATGATCTCTTCTTCTTTGTTGTGTGAGACCCGCAAGATCAAAATGATCTCAAAGTACTCCTTGATTTTTTTACTAAATACTTGAAGTTTCTTTTCAATTAGTTATTTTGGAATGTTGTTGATGATCATGTATGATGCGATATAATGTAACATATCTGGATAACAATTGATTTGGAATGAAGAGATTCTAGATAAAAGAAAAAGATCATTTTAGTGTTGCATTAAGTTATATTCACTGGTGCACCAATTATGTTTATGTAACATAATTGTGAATATATAAGTATGGTTGTATCAATATATAAAAGAGATCCTGTAATACTTAAAAATGCAACTTGATGATCTGGGGTACTGCATATTTATTCTACTTAGATGTTGTTATACATACCTAACAGTTGGATAACAATATATGCTCTCAAAATTAAAATATGCTGGTCACAGCCTATTTCCTTGTATGAATTTTAAAAGAGATAAGAGATTACGTTCTCTTAGTTTATAGCGGGTATCCCATTTTGTGCGAGTGGGAGATGTTGGATTTATTAATTGGTACACCCATTATGAGAAATCCGAATCCAATAAGTGACTCGTTATGAAAGGGTGCAGACCCGTCATGAAAGGGTGCAGACCCGTCATGAAAGGGTGCAGACCCTTCATGAAAGGGTGCATTAATATTATATAAGCTCTATCCTTATCTCTTCTAAAAGTCTGTAAGAAAAACGTATGAAAAGAGAGCCAGAATTAGAGAGAAAAGATAGAGAGCACCAAGTACTCTGTGTAAGAAAGAAGGTTTTAGGCTGTGGAAAACGCAAGGCTTTCGGCTTCGACTTGTGATTCCTTGTAGAACCAATGATACTGCTACACTCGCTAGATCTGCTTCCGCACGAAGATTAACGGAGTAATTTGTAAGTTATATTCGTTAATTTACAACTAGAAAACTAAAAGAAGAAATTTCATTATTCAAGTTGTTTGATTTTCTAATCTCTTTCTAGAAATAGTTATATGCTACACTACATTTGTTTTTTTTCACATACATCTAGTTATTTGGAAGCATACTGTAATCCAACTAGATATGTACATAATTTTGTTTATGTTATGAATTATTAATTATTTTACTTTAGATTGCTGATATTTTTCATATATTGCATGATATGAATGTGTAATCATGTTTGATTAATGTGAATGACATGATAGTTTGAATATTTTATTAATTGTTGTGTACACAACAGAGTGTGTGTGTGTGTGTATACATATATATTATCGTGCTAGGCGAGGTAAAATGAGTGTTTTACTTCGGCATAAAAATCACACACCGACAACTTAAATTGATGATCTAAATTGTTCGATACAATCTAAACATCAAAATCTCCTAAAATACAAAATTTGAGCATTTTGAAGCTTTGTACCCGATGTTTTTAGATTTATTGATAATAACACTAAATAATATTATTTTTAATATTTAACTGTGTCAATTTAAAAAAAAAATCTAAAACCATCGTTATGATGCTTAAAAAGAGCTCAAATTTGTAACTATGCTTTTACAATTTTGTTCCTAAGTACTTTTATTTTCAACACGCTCCTTAATTAAACTCTTATTATATTACAAATGGAAGCTAGATATCATATTTGATACCGACTATTGATACAAATTTTATTGTGCATCTTTAGTTGAGTTATTGTGCATATTATGAGTTATTATGCATGTTATTTTTTGTAATGAAATAGTTATACATGTTATCGATTTTATTATGCATCTTTAGTTGAGTTATCGTGAACATTATTTGAGTTATTATGTATGTTATTTTTTGTAATGAAATAGTTATACATGTTATTTTTTGTACTAAAATAATTATGATATAACATGCATAATAACTTAAATAATGTGTACGATAACTCAACTAAAAATGCATAATAAAATCGATATCGATAGTTGAAATTAAATGTGATATCTACGGAACATTATCCATTAAAATATATATAAAAGTACATTACAAATCTTACATATATAAAAGTTTAACATCCTTATCTACAGTTGCTATAAATAGTGTTTTCACTGTAGCATGATACAGTAAAAACACTGTAGTGTTTTTTTTTTCCCCTTTTTTTCAGAAAAATTTTCGGAAATTTTTTGCATTTTTTTCTGCAGAATTTTTTTTTATTTTTTTCAATTTTTTATGCCGTTGTTTTTTTTTTATAGTTTTTCGCGCGAAGCGCGATCTCTCCGCCTAGTATATATAAAAGTACGTCGTGGGCATTAGTTTCAAGAAACAAGGAACCCTCTTAATTTAATTATATATTTCATAGTTTTGACTTCTGAACAAAACAAAGGTCTCCTTAATTATAAAATGAAAAAGGATCATGACGCTAGGGTTTTAAAAATATCCGGGCGGATAGACCCGTCCGTGTCTGATTCGTGTCCGACCCGTATCCGTGCTCGGATCCACGGATCTATCACGGGTCGAGTTGGCCCCAAATCCTTCAAATCCGTCCAAATCCGTGCCCGTGTAGACCTGTGCCCGACTCGTGCCCGACCCGTGGACCCGTGGATCCGACCCGTAGATCCGTGCAAAAATTCAAAAAAATTCAAAAAAATTAAAAAAAAATTAAAAAAATTCAAAAAAAAATCAGAAAAATTCGAAAAAAAAATATATATATATTAAAATATTGTGCAATTTTAAATTCAAAAATTCGAAAAAAATTCAAAAAAATAAAAAAAATTCGAAAAAAATTCAAAAAATTCAAAAATTTGGACGGATCCGACCCGACCCGCCCGAATCCGTGCCCGACCCGTCTGGACCCGCCCGGATTTATCACGGGTCGAGTTGGAGGTTTTGGATTCGGACCCGTGCATACCCGCTCCGTCGTACCCGTGAATCCGCCGTACCCGTGGATCCGTGGATCCGGACGGATCGGATCCACGGATACCCGATCCGCCCCGTTTTGAGAACCCTACATGACGCTGCTTTGTGGGAGCAAACCAACCACAGAACAGAAACGAGCTTCTCCAATTACTGGTTTCAACCTTTTCTTCTGGAGCCTCTGACAAAGACATGATCTTTTATAAGAGAAACTGCACAATTATAATTTCTTTTCTTTGTTCATTTTACAAAGTCATGCTTCCAAATTTTTGTTCCAATATTTTTCTTTTGAAAAAAAAAAATACTTGTGTTCTTGGCGTTTGGAAGCAACATCAATTCGTTTAGGATTAGTATTCTTTTGAAAAAAAAATACTTTTGTTGTTATTTGGAGATGAAGAAGGAAGTCGCAGTTATTTAAATTTAAATGATTAAAAAAAAAATTATTCGAATTTCGAATTCATGATCTCTTACATAAAAATATTATTCTTAAATACTAAATTAAGAGTCGGTTCTTGTAACGTGCACAATTCTTACTAACAATTAAACCAACCTAGAGAAATCACTCCAAATTATTAAATATGTTGTCGGCCAAAAGAAGATCTAGTTAATTATTTATAGAGCAAAATTATGGTGTTTGCGCATGCATCGTGCTTGTGCATCTGAATTCTCTGATGTTTATTGAGATTCGTAGAGATTCATGCGCATCGAATCTTGATGCACATCTGAGTGTCTAGATGTACAAGCACGCATCGATGCATGCGCATGCAACGTACCCTTATTTATATGCCCCCTCTTTTGTGGAGCTGTCACCACTTATGCACCACTAAATCTCCACCAATAGAAATAATTTAAGAACATTAAAAAGTTTAAACGCTTCCTAGTTTGAGTCGTTTGATGGAGATAGACAAGCCAAGGCCACATTGCAATACTTCGTTGGATTTTTTGGATCAATTTTCGTTGAATTTAAAAGCTCTGTCATTGATTCTCTAATACGCTCATGATACGCTTACATGCAGTGGCAGATTCAGAGGTCCACTTAAGTTCGGATACAATAAAGTTCGGACAAGATTAAATTCGGACACAAATATAATAAAACACACTAAAATATCATTAAAAGTTCATTTTTTCACTACAAAAATAACAAAAAACACAAAAAATTTCGCGTTTTTTTAAAATCAAGTCCGGACACTTATTCTAAGGTGGATCCGCCACAGCGTACACGATCAGGAAGACACAAACAAAACCAATAAATTAATGTAGCAGAATTTTTAGTTTATGAGGACTGAAAAAATAATGTAATGTTTGAAAAAAAAATTAAGTTTTAAAATTAATTATTTAATTTTTAATAACTAATTTTGTTATGGACCAATTGGCAAATTGTACTACAATTTGAACAATCAACGACTGTAATTGATTTGAATAACATTTCTGATGAAAAATTTAAATCGTAATAAAACTATTCTTATATTTAGTGAAACTTAATTATTCTAATAATTAATTGAGAAACATAAGCTTCCATCCACCTAGACATGAAAAAATAAAAAATGTCTTTTTTTGAACTATATATATTCTCCAACTAAACATTGAATCTTATGGTATTTTTAGACAATTGGAAAATTTAAACAAATAGTTATGCAAGACAATCGAAAGTTCATGCACATAATTACGACGACTTTGTCTTTTCAAAAAAAAAAAATATGACGACTCTAGGGTTGTCAATGGATACTATACGGATAGAGTGGAGCTATTTTCGTATTCGTACTCGTTTGAAATTACTCTTACTCATATTCTATCCGTATCCGTTAAAATTATAGGGTAACAATACGGATAATATTATTAACATTTTTCATTTTAATAAATAAATTATATTTTACACAAATATATCTAAAATCAATATTTTTCATAAACACAAGTACAACAAGAGAGCTAATATAGCATATACATTAATGAGAAAAAAAAATATAAAATGCAAAATATTGATTAGGGTTATAATAATGCAATCAGTTGTTAAAAGAATTAAACGAGATGATGGTAACATTAAATAAATAATTAGTTGGATGAAATTAATCTTGATAGAATTCATGACAAACGCTAATGTTCTGTTGAAAATTAAGTGTTTTATTGAAAATATGCCAATTAATTAGATGATCTCCTAGAAAACTTAAATTACTAATATATTAATTATTTTTACAGATTTTAAAATAGAGCACATAAATTTATTTATATTTATATATATTATTTTATATTTACTCTATAGAGTAACATGTACGAAAGAGTCTTTACCCGTATTTTTATTCGTTTAGGTAATGAAAAAATCTTACTCATATCCATATCAAATAAGCTAACGGAAAAATCTTATTCATGTCTTATCATATACGATACGCACCGGATAAAAGAGTAAAATAATTTCGTTAACAGTCCTAGACGACTCTAGAATTTTATGTAGCTTAGCTTATGAATGTCGGTTCACCATTTGTAACTTGGAAGGCAATACAACACCAGGTGTGAGGCATCACAATGCCATTGATTCATTTATTTCCGTCAAACAAACCTTTTCTTTTAGTGCAAGAAAAGAAACTCTTTAGAAAGAATAAAAAAAACTAAATTGAATATCAATTTTGCTATGAATCAAAATTAATTTGGATTAAATTACTATAGATAAACTACCGTTATTAATTGTAATAACACTTTGGATGAAAAAATTTAGATCCATGGCAGAGCTACTGTAAAATTAAAAATTCAAATTAGCATCCAAAATTTAAAACAAAAAGCCGTTTAATAAATCATGACGCTTCTTATTTTTTTATTAATTTTTACAATCCAATGGTCCAATGGTAATTTTTATTTGTTTTCATATTCAACAGTCTAAAAAAATGTTGAACATACCATCTTATGAGCAAATCACCTGCCTAAGTAGTAGAAGAAAAAAATGATTCAAAGTTTCGGACCGGGAAAACTAATTGATGTTTACATGGGATGACGGCATGCTGATGCAAACACATGCATCTGCTGTTCTTCTCAATTGTAAGTGGAAAATGGAGAGGACAAATTTGGCATGGACATCTCTCTTTGGGAAAATTTTCATAGAGGGTCAAAGATCTAAAAAATTCAACAGATAAGACCAATGATACTCTAAAAAATGCACAGAAGGCCAATGTCGCCACTAATAGTTGTGTCCCTGGATAGATTCCTTTTTTTCTTGCTGAATTCAAGACATTTTGCAGCTACTTTTTCAGATGTGAGTTATATCTCTTAGGGGCGCAAGTAATAGTTGCGCCCCTAAGTCATGTTGTCATTTTTTTTGCTAAGTTTTTTGTATTTATATACATTTTAATAATTACTAATAATTAGTATTAATAACAATAAATAGATTTTTTTGCTGAGTTTAAAATAATAAATATATAGTTTAATATTTATTAATAAATAATAGTAATATAAAACTTATTTGTATTTATTAATATACAAATGACTAGTATTAATAAATATATAGCATCAAATATATTAATTAATAGTATTAATATATCAAGTTTTTAATAAATAGTTCTTAAAAATAGTAAATATATATAATTAGTATAAATAGAAGTATAATATATTAAATATAGTTATTACTGTGCTAATTTGTAATATATTTGTTATTAAATATAAACTTTAAATATTGAACATAAACTTGACATATTTATAATAAATTAATAATGAATATATTATTATAATTATTAAACATAAATTTAAAATATTAAACATAAACTGTAAATGTTATTTGAAGATTCATATTAAAGTGCTTTTTATTATAAAAGTTGAAAAGCTTATAACCTATTAATATTAAAATGTTGTAAACTTTCCGAGAAGTACAAATGGTCTAGTGGTAGGGGAGTTAGTTAGAGGCACTGGATTTGAGTAACGGCATGAGTTCGAACCCCCTATCGACCATACTTTTGAATTAGTTTAGGGGCGCAACTATTACTTGCGCCCCTAATGTTTACAGAAATGCTGGAGTATCCAGAGAGCAACCAATTTCCAAATGACCACAGGGGCGCAAGTAATAGTTGCGCCCCTAAAAAGTCCCAGAGAGGCTCACATGGCAGTGTCACAAATCATTAGGGGCACAAGTAATAGTTGTGCCTTTATATTGGTAGACTTACAAAGAATGTTATTTTTTTCATTTCCATTTACCAAAATAAATTAAAAAAACATCAAACAAGACATTCTCAAACTAACATCATTTTAACATTCTGAAACTAACATTCTCAAACAAGTTTTCTCAAAAAACACATTCTCAAACTAACATCAAACAAACATCGAGCTAATTAAATGAAATTAAAATTATCAAACACTACAAGTTTTCAACTAGTCTCAAAATAAAACATACATATAAGTTATGACATCAAATTTTGCATTAAAAAGTCCTTCAAATAGTGCCAATCAACCCCCTACCACGACGAGTACGACCCCTACCGTGACCACGTGTATCATAAGCAGAAGGGGTATAAGCGGAAGGTGTTCGAGCCGTCCTAGTAGTGCACCGTAATGGAATTATGTCATCGTCGTCATCATCACGGTTGCCAAGTTGGCTCGAAGAGCCAAACACGTACTCGGCCGCACGCTCTACCTCGTTCTCGACGGTACGCTCCACATTTTGTTCAGGTTGGGTGGCTCCAGATCCTTGGCTTGTTTCTCATACGCCGCCCTGTGATAGATGTGAGTATAGAGGGTGAAATAGTGGCGCCTCGGGCATTTGACTCGCTTGCTCGCCACTAACCAATTGACCCAACCAATTGTAATGCTCTGGTTGGACACGCAACCCCTCCGCTGTCGATGGCTCTAAGTCCTCATCCCTCAATCCATGCTCCAACATGAAGTTGCGAAAGACGACTCTTTGGTCAACGTCTTCAATGTTTCCGCGACAAGTTCGAAGAACTTTTCTCGCGAATGTCTTGAAGACATTGTTGGCACTTTGTGCAATCACACCAATCGCTTCCCTAGCAAGAGTTAGGTTACGAAGCACTTGATAATACAATTGAGTTAGTAATTTACATTTTTAAAATGCAAAATTGAAGAAAAAAGTAAATAAATTTACCGTTCGTTGCACAACTTTGCCTTGCATGTTGAAAGTTCTTTCAATTTCACGTCCTTGAGGTACTAGCGGGTTGAAGATATTTCTAGCAGTTGTACCTCTCCAATAGACGGTGCGCATACCTTCACGATTGAACTATGCCAAATAATGGTCCCAAGGGCCATTCATGAAATCGTGACCCAAATCAATGGTATTGGCCAACCGATTTTCCCATGTTTGAATGTACCCCTCGTGATATATCTTTCAATCACATCCCTCAGATTTTTTATTGTGGCATATCTTATGAAGGCGCTCGCAATCAAGAGGTAGCAATGGAGGCGGGACTTCAACTTGGAAAGCAAATTACCGTGCAATCCTAGCTGGATCGTGCCACTCGACAATCCATAAAAAAATTATTGGCCCTCGATAATGAAAAAGACTCAAATGGTCTTGATCATTACATATATGGGGCAATATTGTCACAACGTCATCGTAGGGCCACCATTCTGGACCATTCTCGTCAAGATGCTCAAATCGCCACCTATAACATTTTGAATAATGTTAGAATATATAGTTAGTAAAGACGTTAAAATAGTCACAATATACCTGTAGAGAGTGATACTTCTATGCGGTTCGTCTTTGTAGTTGTGGGTCGGACTCATCCATCTCACCCCGTACGGCATATCACCGGGCAAATCCTTCGCTCTCGGATGTCAAATAGGGAGCCTAGTTCAAACTCACATTTGCAATAACATCAAAGGCCCCCCAATTCGCTTGTTCCTCTTGTATGATGCATCGCATAAAGCACAATACAGATGTGCTAGCACCGCCGAGCCCCAACTATACATCGGTGGATCACCAATGTTCCTCAAGAACTGAATGAACTCGTCTGTATGTATCCGGACTGGTCCGAAAACATAACAGTAGAGAAGAGGTCCAACATGTATGCTCGTGCATACATGTTGATCTCCTCGGGTGGGGCATTGGGTGGTAATCTCGCCTTCAAATACCGTCTATCACCAAGACCTTCTCTTTGTGGCTGCCATGGTTCACGCAACCAATCTTGTCGCATGTGGAAATGACCCGGCAGCCTCCTAAAGATTTGCCACTCAACTTGCCCAAACATCTCCAGCACCTTTTCCTCCCAATCTTGGTCCACATCCCCAATGACGGGTAGCCCGTCTAACGGTAAACCCTATAACATTAACACATCTTTCATTGTAATGAACATCTCACCCGTTGGAAAATGGAAAGAATGTGTTTCCCATCTCCATCTCTCAACAACCGCAGTTATGAGGTCACAATCTACCTTGATGTTTTCCAACCGAGCAAGATGATTAAGGTGGAATCTCTCAATAATTGGGGCAATTTGGTCGTCGTACATGAACGACATGGACCCGGCCTTCGTCTCCATAACAAACGTTGGCTACATTTGTATTAAAAAAATGTGTTAGTTCTTAAATGAAATTAAAATTGCACAATTGAATAAATTAACAATATAATTATTTTTACCTCGTCATAAGCTCGGTTGGATGCATGTGTCGGATTGAGAGCTCGTAGTAGAGACCCAACGTACAAAATCTCATGTGAAGGCGACAAATCACCTTCACCTCGACCACCCGTTCCGGCTCGGCCTCGGCATCTACCACCTCTACCCGTTTCTCTTGCCATTACTATATTAACACATATATTAACACATATTCAATTAATAACTAATTTATTCGTCAAAATTGGTACGATGTCAATTTTATATCAATTTGATACAAATTCAACATGCATAGTTATCACTAATTTGAACTATTTAATTATTGTAACTACATTTGGTACAAATTCACCATGCAATACACAATAATCAACAATAACTAACAATAATCAACAATAATCTAAAATTATCAACAATAATGACAATAATCACAATTAATCACCAATAATTCATATAAATGTATAATAATCGATAAAAATACCACTAAAGCAATAATAATCTATCACAATCAATAATAATCAATAAATACTACTAAAACACTCAATTAATAGCCATGCAACTACTACGGCTCAATTTTACAAAAAAGTAAAAATATTACCTTTAATTGAAGAGGGAGATCAAGGAGAGGAGATGGAGAGCAAGCAATATCAAAGGAGAGCAAGGAGAGGAGAGGGAGAGAAAGCTTGGGCAAAAACAATAAAGGAGAAATAGATGGAGAGGTAGGGAGTAGAGGGGGCGAAATTGGGAAACAAATTTGTTAGGGGCAGGTTTGGGGAAGAAAGGAAGAGGTAAGGGAGGGTTTTTTTTGGGTTTTATAGCATCAGAGACCAGGGGTGCAACTATTACTTACGTCCTAAGTGCTGAACACAATGAAAGCTCTCTGGATGCGAGAGCAATTGTGTGAACCTTAGAGGCGCAAGTAATAGTTGCGTCCCTGATTTAAATCAAAATATGGTCGGCAGTGGAGTTCGAACCCATGCCCTCACTCAAACCCAACACCTCTAACCAAACTCCCCTGCCACTAGACCATTTGTACTTCTTGAAAACTTTGAGAGATGTTTAATATTAATAGGTGCTAAGTTATTCAACTTTTATAATAATTAGTACTTTAATACTACAAATCTATTATTATTTTTAATAATTGTGCTAAAATATATGTTTAATATTAAAAATAAGTGTTATAATAGTTGTACTAAAATATGTTAAATTTTTTTTTAATGTTTATAGTATTATATTTAATATTATTCATGATTATTATTTCAAATTGTACTAATATATTATTTATATAGTAATGATTATTATTAATTTGTTTAAAAACTACTATATTACAACTAAGCACAATATTAAATATAATCAATATATTAATAACTCTCCAATATATTATATATATTGCTATATATATTATGATTATTTATTAATAATTTTATTATTACTTCTATTATTTATTATTTGTAATGCTATAAATATTATTTATTATTATGAACTCAGCAAAAAATCTATTTAATGCTATTAATACTAATTATTAGTAATTATTAAAATATTACAAGTACAAAAAACTTAGCAAAAAAATTGACAGCATAACTTAGGGGCACAACTATTACTTGTGCCCCTAAGAGGTATGGCCACATATGAAAAAGTAGCTGCATAATGCCTTGAATTCAGCAAAAAAAGGAATCTATTCAGGAGTGCAACTATTAGTTGCGTCCTTGACCCTCTGTGTAATTTTTAGAGTGCCATTGACCTTATATGTTGAAATTTTTGGGTCATTGGCCCTCTATGAAAATTTTCCCTCTTTTCGTCTCTCTAAGATGCTGGAGTGAAGAATGTACGGTTAACGATACTTTTTACTTGTTTATTTTATTTATATCGTATTTGAAAAGAAGAATTTGAATAAAATATTTTTCATTAGATAATCGATATGAATATGAATTAAATTACTTTTTATTAATTAAATGAATAAGAGTACGAGTAAAAGTTATTTCGTATCTCTATCTTATAGGATAAATTATATGAAATTTTTAGTAGAAAAATAGATAATGGATGGAATCTCTGCAATTTGATTGTCTTGATGTAATGATTTGAGATCGAACGATTGTATATTTATATATTTATGTAGAGACACATTTGTATTAAATAAATAAGTTTTGATAGTTTATTTATGTTTTACAGAAACAAAAAAATCACATTAATGAACACTACTTGAAATAACAAATCAAATTAATGTAATATGTGGTGTAATTTAATCATAGATATATTTAAGACCATTCGGTAGGTTATCAAGTTACTAAATAAATCACATTGCCTATGTATCAATTTCTAAAAGTTGAATTACTCTATAATACTATGTACAATACATTTTTTTTTATTCACGGATGAAATTTCTTAATTCTCTAATGGTTTGAGATCGGTGAAAAGAGGGCATTTAAGGGGGGAAAATATAATGGAACCGGTTTTTTAGATTTCGATTAGAGACTGTAATTTTAGATCTCGGTTAGGAATCAGAATTCTAAATTTTGATATTTTCATTTCGGTGATTTCAATCGAAATTTTTTCGTTTCAATCTTTTTCTTTTTTTATTATTTTCTTTTTATTAAAAATTTCGGATCTTTCTTGACTACGTCATATGATGCTATTGATGATGATATAATTAGAGGAACAAACATATGTATTTTTGCAATATTAATTGCAGGGAACAACAAAGCGAAAAGATACGCATTAAGATTAATAAATTAGAGCTTTGTTACAGATCTCCAACAATGTCTACATTTGTGCTCCACCCCACTCGTCAATCGTCATCCGACCCCACAGTATTTGTCCTTCACGACAAAATCAAAAGTAGGGACGATTTAGGAGACATGAAATATGTTTTCCCATTTGTAAACCAGAACCCAGAGGCAGTATTTGGCAGCCCACAGTAAAGCTGGTTCTATTATTTCACCCCTTCTCTCTCTGGATCGCGCTCTTTCTCTCTCTCTCATGGCCCCTGGTTTTGCACTTCAACCTAGACAAATGGTATACCGCCTCATAAATCACAAGAAAATATCCCTCGCATTCTCCCCTCTTCCTCTTATAATCGGGTTATTTTCTTTCCTTTTCTCATTTATCACCTCCCGAATCAATCAATCTCCATTGCAATCCAATCCAAATCTACTTCGATTCGCTTCCAGATTCTATGTCTCGTGCAACAAAACCACTAATAATAAAAACCTATTAGCATAGCCTCCAAACAACTGTAGCAACAAGCTCTGTTGTCTCTGTGACTCTGTACCAACTTCCCTGGGGTTTGGGATTCTTCCCTAGAGCCCAGTGTTATCTCCTTTCTCCTTCTCCACTTATGAGGTTTGAAGGTTCTTCGATGAATAGCAGGAGGAGGAATAGGAGGAGGAATAGGAGAGCTGTCTCTACTGTGCAAGGCTTGTATGCCATGTGTAAGGAGGTCTTTGCTGAGTGTGGGCCCGGTGTCGTGCCGAGACAAGAGGATGTCAGTCGACTATCTTCTTACCTTGGTAATTTTAATTTAAATTCGTGTAAAAAAAATAGAAGTTTGCTTGCAATTGGTTTTTGATGTGTGCAGTGTGCTCAATAACCATGTGGCTCTATATGCGTTTGTATCATGTTATGACATCTTTATATCGACAACTCTGTCCCATTTTGCATCATACTATGCCCGAGTCTCTTTATTAGCAATTTCTTTTATAAATTATTGCAAATTTGCAACTCTTTGGCATGTGTTGTCCGATTCGACCTATATTAATTATGTTGTCAGATTTCAATACTTCTGCGTAATTCTCATTTTGGTCTGTAATATCAGTCTAGTTGATACGTATAGCTCAACAAGGTTGTAAGGGTTTATAGTGCTATTTAGTGAATGTGAGGAGTTTAGGTTGAAATAGATATTAATATCATTGTTATGTCTTTATATCTAGATTTGATCATGTCTTTATATCTAAGATTTGATCATCAATGTTATGAACCATTGTGGCTTTTATAACAATGGCCATGTGTCAGTTGTTACTGCTTAGCATTGTGGTTATTTAATCCATCTCATGTCCTAGCTTTGTTCACTATATTTTCAGTGCACTAGTATTTACTGGTGAGATGCATGGAGTTTAGGGTTTTCTTGTGCATCATTCTTGAGATTTTTGTTTGATCAGTGGTCTAGTCTCATATGGCAATGTTTTCAGGCTAGTAATCAAAGTTTCTTTTATGATGCCAATGTCATATGCTTGTTTCGTGCTATCTTGCAATAAAACAATGCATTATCATAATGCAGTATATTGCAAGCTTGTTACTTTGTATATTGAGATGAAACGTTCCATTGCATTAGTTTTGTTCTTCTACTCTGTTGCCACCTCTTTTGCAGTAGTTATTTTGGTAGAGAGGTTGTGGTAGTGAAGACACCCTTTAGATGGTATGTGGGGGGTTGATTTTGTACATCAACAGAAATACCTGGTTCTTTTCTCTTTTCTTTTTTCTAGTCCGTCTGGGGGGTTGGGACTCTTGTTTGTGCTGAGTACAACGAGAGGTAGTCTCCTATTAAATATGGAATGCTGATCTGCGGAGTATTGGTTTCTTCCATTTTTTGCATTAGTTTTCTTTAGTATAAATTTTCATAGTATACTATTTACAAACTGAACAGTTAGAAGACTTTCAGTACTCTTCAGATAACATGTTTTGAAAGAAAATTTGCTTGTGTTCAATTTTCAACCATTGTGGGTCTCAGATACATGTTAAGCTACTAATTATATTGCTAATTGCTAAACTTATTTTGTTTGTAGAAAAAATGAAGCCAGAGGAACTGGGTTTGAATCCAGACATGCCATATTTCAGGCACATGAAGTCCGATTCTTCGCCGCCACCTGTCACCTATTTGCACATCTATCAATGCCCCAAGTTTTCGGTAAATACTGTCCCACTATGTTAATTAATATATTTTTACATGAATTAACTTACTGCAATGTGAATATTTTTCCTTCTAGAAGTAAAAGTGGCTCACCCATCCCTACTTCCTGGAATTATTCTCTTGTCTGTCTCAGTTTATAAAAGAATGAAAAGCTTCCCTGTTTTTAAAATCTGAGCAAATCTATACCTGAAGCCTAAACACAATCCATACAGAAGTGTTTGGTGAACTCGTTATTTCAGAAAGAGGGATATTGTTGATATTCTTTACTGAAAGTGAGACAGAGAAAGCAAAATAATCTTACTTGCTGCCAATTTTGGGTTTTGACTTTTGACAAAAAAGAGTATTAATTATCTCAGTACCACATCTGGTACAGTTGTCCCGGTAAATACTTATTAGTATACAACTATCAAGTACTGGTATCAGTCACTGCCTAACTCTTTTTTTAACAATAACTGCAATAAACTAGTAGCTATATGTTGAATTTTACCAGTATGCACTGGAATATGTATGTGACATATCCTCATAATAAAATAAGTGTCTGTGCAGATTGGGATATTCTGCCTGCCCCAGTCAGCTGTGATACCATTGCACAACCACCCTGGTATGACTGTCTTCAGTAAGATACTCTTTGGTTCCATGCACATTAAGTCTTACGACTGGGTCCTCCCTTCTGATCAGTCAGCTGATGTTATGAATGGAGGTAGTGTGCTGTTTCATTTCCTTTTAAAGAGTTTTTACTTGAGCAAACATGAACTTACTGGTGGTAGAGTTGAGAACTCAGTTTTGGTGGGAATGGGATGATTTCAGGTTGTCCTCTGCATAACACAGTTATCCGAATCTGTAAGTAAAAAAGAGAGGCTAATCTGCTCTTCACTCCTTAAATAGAGAAACATTATTTTGCTATTTTTTTTTGGAGTGGGTTAGGGTTGTTTGTTGATATTTTCCTGTTTTGATGAAACATTGGTTGATATTTAACTGTCACTTCTCTTTTATGAGAAAGCTGATATTTATAGGGAATTTTTCTTCTGAACCACCCATGGAGAAATTAGAAATTTGTCACCCAAAACTACATTCTCTCTTAATTGCCACAATTGGACGTGGAGCCAAAGAAAGGAGAAGATGGAAAGTGTACTAGAATATATACGGGCGTCACCTACCCTAAAACATCACTTGCTTCCCAAATTGCCACTTTTCCCATTTTAACAAATTCTGGGGAAAAAAAATAACAAATTTTATTCTGTTGATCAAACTACCCTCCAATATCATCTTCTCCATGATTATCCCATCCTTGGCCGCCTCCAAAAGCAGTACATTTATGAAATTAATTAAAAAAGGGAAAAGCCTCAGGTTGTGATTCCGTCATCAGAATCTTCAGATTTACTGTCCTACAATGTCTTTTCCTCTTCACCAGCGGTGTTGTGGTCCCCACACAATTACCTTCCCAGAAAGAAAAGAAACAGAGAACATGCTAGAACTTTTGTTGATTTAGATGGCTCACTGTTATTTTCTCCCTGTAAAAACCAGAAAACCGTACCATTTCCAATTTGTTCATTGCAGACATTTCCCTTCTAGGTTTTGACGTGTCACCGTGGTCCTTGATTGAAGTGGTGTTCGAGTTCATTTCCTATCCCCTTTAGATTGCAACAAATCCTCTTATCTGCTCACAAGAGGTGGGGGTGATATCCATTACTGGCACAAAACGAACCTGTGGTATGCACATCACACCCTCTAATGAAAAATTATCACCATTTCCTTTCTAAGATCCCTATTACAGATCCAATGAAATGGATATGTAATCTACTGGCATGTTTTCTTCGGGCCTCATCTTACGTTAGGGGTTTGATGAATCGAGAAAATAACGACAGTTAAATTATTTCTGGGAAACTTCTCCAAGTCAGGAGGAGTTTCAGGACGAGTTGAAACCCGGAGAAGTTTCAACTCGGGCCTCATCTTATGTTAGGGTTTTGATGAATTGAGAAAAAACGACAGTTAAAGTGTTTCTGGGAAACTTCTCCAAGTCAGGAGGAGTCGTTGCAGGACGAGTTGAAACCTGGAGAAGTTTCAACTGGGGCCTCATCTTATGTTAGGGTTTTGATGAATTGAGAAAAAAAAGACAGTTAAAGTTTTTCTGGGAAACTTCTCGAAGTTGCCTGACTCTCATTTCAGGACGAGTTGAAACTTGGAGCTCGGGCCTCATCCTATGTTAGGGTTTTGATGAATTGAGAAAATACGACAGTTAAAGTGTCTCTGGAAAACTTCTCCAAGTCAGGAGTCATTTCAGAAGCTGATGTGAGTCCCATCGTGATGTTCTTTGCTTTTGCTTATTTGCTTTGTGTTTTCTATTGACATCTATCCATAATGCAATTTGGATTTTGGATAAGGTCCCTCAAGTTTCTTATATGTTGCCTTAAATAAGACGACTATTTTAACGTAGGATTTTTTGACCTCCAGCCATTTTAATTAGGGCATTTTTCATGGTGTGCACCCCATATTTCATATTGGTGTAGACTGACCCCCCCCATCTGCGTTGATGAGAGCCAATGTTTTAAATACTATTAATGCTGTGTAGAGCTATGTCTAAGTAATAGCTATTGTAGCTATTGAAGAAGCTATGCTGCATAGCTGATTTTGTTAAATAGTAAGTTTTAAGTATTATTCTTTTCATCAGTTAATGCCAATAGGGCTATAAAGGGAGAGGTAGATGGTTTTAGATGTTACTACATCTTTGTGCCCAGTATGAGACTGAATAGTGGATTTATCAGGGACAATTTGTTTATCATTTTTGATGAAATGAAGGGAAAATTGACAAATTCCATGCATTTGTTTCTAAGAATATTGGACTGATTATTTATGAATCAAACACCACTCGTATGGTATGTTTGTCAACGACACTCGTAGCATATCAGATATAGGTATTGTTTACTTTGAGCTTATATTTTCCTATGTTTTAATGAAGGGTCTATGAAATTTTCCGTTGCATTTTTGTAGCATCCTGCAAGGATATATCTGTGATGCTTTAGGTTTCAGGGCTTTGAAGCTTTCCTGTTGCTAATTTTTTATTTATGCGTTTTACCTTCTTGTGCTCTGAACAGCAGAGAGATTGGCCAAGGTACATGTTGATGCAGTTTTTGATGCGCCGTGTGCAAACTCGATTCTGTATCCGGAGACAGGTGGCAACATGCATTGTTTTACTGCAATCACTGCCTGTGCGGTTTTGGATGTGCTGGGCCCACCATACTCCACCGATGAAGACAGGGACTGCACCTACTATGATGCATTTCCATTCTCTGCCTTTTCTGGTATGCTCTCCCCCTCCCTTCCCTCTCCCTCTCTCACATGCACCCTTGCATTTATACATACATTAGATCGACTGGTATGATATAAGACAATTAATTATTATAAATATGCAATCAAGCAAGTCTCATTTGAACCTATTTAACCCAGTTGTATCCTGTTGGCTTAGTGTCTAGTCTAAGGCCCTGTTCGGCAGTGAAAACTTTTATGGGAATGGAAAAGCATGGGATTGGGAATTGCTTTTGTCATTTCATCAGTTCTCAAGCTGCTTGGGAAAAAAAATTAAGTCCAAGTAGATGTTATTTTCCCCACATTTTTTATTTTCGTATAGAGTTGATGGGATTCCCCAGGGAACAAAAACCCAATCCCACCATGAAATAAGGACAGCTGAACAGGTGTTGGGTGATTGTTCCTAGGGATTTAATAACGGGGCGGGTCGGGTACCCGTGGATCCGACCCGTCCGGATCCACGGGTACGGCGGGGCGGGTATGCACGGGTCCGAACCCAAAACCCCCAACCCGACCCGTGATAAACCCGGGCGGGTCGGGTCGGATCCGTCTGACTTTTCGAATTTTTTTGAATTTTTTGAATTTTTCGATTTTTTTTTTATTTTTTTTCGAATTTTTGAATTTAAAAATGCACATTATTTTAATATATATATATTTTCGAATTTTTCTGAATTTTTTTGATTTTTTTGTATTTTTTTGAATTTTTTTGAATTTTGCACGGTTCCACGGGTCGGATCCATGGGTCCACGGGTCGGGCACGGGCGGGTCTTGGGATGGGTCGGGCACGGGTCTAGACGGGCACGGGTTTAGACGGGTTTAGACGGGTTTGGAGGATTTGGGGCCAACCCGACCTGTGCTAGATCCGTGGATCCGGGCACGGGCGGGTCCACGGGCAGGTAGACCTGCCCGGGTTTTTTTTAATCTCTAATTGTTCCAGTTAGAGCCAATTCCCTTGAATTCCCAAAAAAGAAACCATGCTCCGAACGAACCCTAAATAGGTGTTATAGCAAGCCTTGATTACCCAAGACTATTCATTCTTTCTTTCTTATGATATGTGCTTTTCCTTTCTTTGTTACTTGCCATATACAGTTAGGGATACTGTCATTCAATCTGAAATTGAAATCTTTTTTTTCGATAATAATGGATTACTGTTACAAACACAAGTTTCTCAGCTTACAACATTGCTATCTAAAAATAACATAAAATGTAAGTTTCTCTCAGGAGTTTCAAATATTTTTAACTCTGCATCTTCATTTATCGCCTTTTTTGCCAGAGCGTCCGCACACGTATTAGCTTCCCTCGGTATAGCTTTAAACTTTAAACTTTAAACTCCATTGCCACTTTGACATACCAACAATCTCCTGGACTAATTGGTGAGCAAAATCCAGATCGTGTAGTTGGTTTTTGTTCTCAATCGCCTGAATAGCTTGACATGAATCTGATTCTACTTCGACTTTGTGGTGATTTTCATTCCATGCAAATCTTAAGCCAGTCACTATAGCCCACAATTCAGCCGTCAGAATCGAGCAAACTCCAATATTTTTGGTGAAACCTTTTAGCCATGCACCTTTGTCATCTCTTAACAGACCGCCCACTCCAGCCTTCTTACTTCCCATACACACCGCACCATCTACATTGAGTTTGATCCAGCCTTCCTGGGGTGCACTCCATTTTCTTGATCTGTCTGACAGTTGAGCTTCTGCAGATGCCCTGCGGGCTCTTTGTGTCGTCTTGTTTTCCTCCACCAATCTCAGGATAGCTCCTACCTCTTCTTCTTTGGTTTTAGTACTTCCTTCAAATACTAAGTGATTTCTCGATCTCCAAAGGTACCATAAAGCATAACTGAAAGTGGCTTGCCAATCGTCTTCTCCTGTGCAACCCCAGTCCCCTGTCAGAGCTGCATTTAACCAGTTTCTCAAGTCACCCTGCAAGAAAAGGTTAAGTCTACTTGGATGTATCAGTGTTTGCCAAATCTCTCTGGCTTTTGTACAATCTCTTAGTACATGGATGCATGATTCGACATCAGCCTTACATCGAGGACAAAAGACATCATCAGTCATGTTACACATCTGTCTTTTGTGATTTGTTAACAAAGCCTCATGAAAACAAAGCCAAACAAAGCTTTTCATTCTAGGTGGGCACTGAATTTTCCAAATCTTACCCCAATTAGTAGAATGCTGTTGCTGCGGTTCAGATATTATTTCACATGCTGATGCCATAGAGAATCGGCCATTTGCAGTGTTACCCCAGATCTCTTTATCCGGGACCTCATTACAGGGAGGTTTCATGGCCTGGATTCTATTCTTGATGTCTCGTGATAGTTGGGAAAGCAGATTCCAATTCCAATCCCCATCTTCTCCAACCATATCACTCACCTTTGCCTCGTCCGAGTCTCTCCAAATCTCAATCGGTACTAAATCTGAAAGTATCTCACCAGTATCCAGCCATTTGTCATGCCAGAATAAAATTGATCTTCCATTTCCAATTCTCCATTTTATGTTTTCCTTAGTCTTCTCTAGTACCGACACCATAGCTCTCCATTGGTGTGAGATATTTCCAGAGATTCTGTAACTGTGATCATCCCTTGTACCATATTTACTTTTCAACACCTGCACCTAAAGTGAATTTTTCTCTACCATAAATCTCCAAACAAGTTTCATGAGATAGAGTTGGTTTTGTACTCTAGTTTGTCTTATGCCCAATCCTCCTTCTTCCTTCGACAAACATATTTTTTCCCAAGCCACTAGGTGCATCTTCCTCATGTTTATAGTGCTACCCCATATGAATCTACGCATTCTTTGATCTAGCTCATCGCAAAATGTAAGTGGTAATTTGGTAGCCTGCATAACATAATTGGGGAGAGTTGCCAAAACCGACTTAACCAGTGTAATTCTACCAGCCATTGAGAGAGAACTTATCTTCCAATTTGCCAATTTTTTCTCCACCTTTAGCTTAACCTCCTCATATGTTTTTCTTGTGATTCTTCCTTGTATCAAAGGTAAACCCAGATATTTCTCCAGACACTCAGTTTTTGTGAAACCCAGCTTACGGGCAAGTCTTTGTTAGGTAGCAGCATTGAGGTTTGCCGAGAATAAAACTCTTGTCTTCTGTGCGCTGACTTTCTGTCCTGTGTATTGGCAGAACTCATTCAATGTATTGGTGATAAGGGCAGTTTGGTCATCAGTAGCTTCTGCCAACAATAACATGTCGTCAGCAAATAGCAGATGGGAAACAGATGGTCCATTTTTCCTGAATTTAACCGGTTTCCATTTCTTTCTCTCTACCAGTTTCTTTATTCTCTGTGCCAGTCTCTCAATACAGAGAACAAAAATATAAGGGGATAAAGGATCTCCCTGACGAATTCCCCTCTCTGGTTGGAAAGACTCCGACAGATTTCCATTCAAATTGACTTGCATCTTTACTGTCGAAATACATTGCATAATCAAATTTACCATAACACTCGGTATTTTAGCATCAACCAATGTTTCACGAATAAACTCCCATCGGATTCTATCGTAGGCCTTCTCTAGATCCACCTTAATTGCCAGATATGCTTGACCTGTACGTTTTGTGTGGAATGTATGCACTATTTCCTGTGCTACCAGTATGTTGTCCACAATCAGTTTACCTGGAACAAAGCTACTTTGTTCCTTGCCAATCAAACTTGGGAGTATCGATTTCAGCCTTTGAACTATGAGTTTGGTTACAAATTTGTATGGGGTATTGCATAGTCCAATTGGTCTGAACTGTGTCATATCTTGAGGGTGTGGATTTTTTGGTATTAGGCATAAAATGGTACCATTAACTTGCTCAACTGAATCCTTGCCTTCCCAAATTTCAGTCACCCATTTCACCAGATTTTCTTTTACAGTTTCCCAATTCTTTTGATAGAAAATTGGTTGGATTCCATCTGGTCCCGGAGCCTTCAATTCGTCACAATTGAAAACTACCTTCTTAATTTCCTCGGGTTTGATTTGATCTGCAATGACATTATACATTACATCTTGGATGATAGGAAAACCTCCTAGATAATAATGATCAGTGCCTAATTCATTTTCATCCTCTGTGAACAGTTTAGCAAAGTACTGAGATGCTACCTTCAGTAATTCAATAGGGTCAGTAACCAATTCACCATTTTCACTGGTAAGAGCAGTAACTTGGTGCCTTCTTCTTCTTGCCTTAGCTATTGAATGGAAATATCTCGTGTTCCTATCTCCATGTATTAGCCATTGGCATCTCGATTTTTGTCTCCACATGATTTCTTCCTGTTCTAGCACTATTGTTAGTTCAGTTTGAAGTTTCTTTTCCAATTTCACTAGAAACTCTGACTGTCTCGTCGCCAGTGCTTCTTGAGCTCCTTTCAATCTTGCCATGATGCTATTCTTCATCCATGTAATGTGGCCAAAAGTATTTTTGTTCCAATCTTGCACTTTCTCAGAAAAGATCGAGATTGCTTTTTCAAATTTGGGGAACTCGGGATGTGTTAGCCAAGCTGCTTCAAACCTGAAATTTCTCTTTTGCCTCACATTTTCTGTGTGAACCTTGCATTGGATAAGTAGAGGACAGTGATCAGATTGGATTCGAGGAAGATGCTGTATCACTGCAGATGGGTACATGCCTCTCCACTCTTGATTTGCTAATACTCTATCTAGCCGTTCATAGGTACCCTCTCTACACCATGTGAACTTCTGGTCTATGAACCCCATATCCATTACACTACAGTCTCTAGCCCAATCTTGAAATTCTTCACATATCCCCCACGATACTGGTATTTTACCTCTTTTCTTTGATGGGTTCATAATCGTGTTCCAATCTCCTGCTAAACACCACGCTTTAGTCACATTATCAGATATGACTCTAATTTGCTCCCATAGATCTTTCCTTTCAATTTTCCTCGAGCTCCCATAAACAGCAGCGAATAAGAAATTTCGCCATCTTTAAATGTCAATTCTGTATGTATGAATTGTCTATGGTAGGTCTGCAATCTTCACATCCACTTCTAAGTGTTGCCATAATATCCAAATCCCACCAGAAAATCCTTTCGTTTCCACTCTGAAATTGAAATCTTTATTTGGATATATATTGTACTATTTACATTGTATTGTAATGTAATATGCACTAACAAACTATGTAGACATCTTTTTCCTTTTGAAAATTGGTGGTTGGCAAATTGCCAACCGACCTTAAAAAAAGAAAAAAAGGAGTTTTTTTTTTTTTTGCATATGCATTACCTTTGTAAATTATTCCAGTTCAAGATTAAAAGTTTGAGAACTTAAAATAAGTAGGTAATGAGTAATGAGTAAACTAGTTTGCATTTATATGGTAATGAAAAAATAACAAATTGTGCTAAACTGACAAATTGGTACCAAATCTATGATGATGAATAAACTATTTTGCATTCAAATTTTTGCTGAATCGACTTTCTTTTTATTTAAGGTGGTTTGAGTGTGCCTAGTGAGGATGGAGAGTATGCATGGCTAAGAGCAAGGAGTGAGATACCAAGCAGCTTCAAGCTTGTGGTGCACGAGTATGAGGGCCCCACAATAACTGAAAATTGATTCCAATAAATCATAATACCGTAGATGAACTCTTGTTCAAGAAGGAAACAGATCCTGGTTTTGTCCATGTAGATATATACCAGTGAAAGAAACAGTAAAAGGGCTATGGAGGGTAATTTAGGAAATGGATATTTTTTTCATGGGGATGTGTAGTGATACTGGCAAAAAGCCGAAAAGGTGTTAACAACAATTTTTCCCCCTTGTTAGAACATTCTTTTTCTTTTTACCTTCTTTTCTTCATAGATGTTAAAACTGATGTTATTATTGAAAACATGGTGGTGAAGATGGTAGCTGCATGGATAATTTTGATAAATTTATTTGTTAGCTCCTAAACCCTGATTAGTCATAATAATTGTATCAACATGTTTGTTCATCACTACTTAAGTACATTTATTTTAAAGAACAGGGATGGGCTGCCTATTCTCTATTATACCCCATCATGCCCTAGATATGGGACCCTCATCTTCGGGAGAAATTTTTTTCTCTTCATAGAGGAGAGTTATTTTGGATCGTCGGATTAAAGATCAACGTTTGACTGTCAATGATATGGTTCAGAAGAGATTTTTGATATTATTAATCAGAATCGTTGAGTTTTACGGTTCAGATGCATACTTCTCGTCTCTGAACAGAAAATATGACCCTTGATCAAATTTATCAGCAACGCACCAGATCGCATCTACCTCAAATCTCAACATTCCATCGGAAAAAAAAAAACAAAGCCAACTCCGACACTTCTTTCGTCCCTTCTTCATTGCATCTCAGGCTGAGGTGGAGATGCTCCCCATGACCACATCGTGTCTCCTCTCCACGGGAGATTCACATCCGCACACCTCGCTTGAGATGAAATCAACTGATAGTATAAACTAATCCTTAGTATAAACGTTAATCTAATCATTAGTCTAATTCTTGATGTAATCAACTGAAAATATAAAACAAAATCACATCTCAACCTCAGAAACGTCAGCAAGATAAACGAGAAATAAAGAAAGAGGTTTGACAACTGTAAAGGATCATGTGGGAGATGTGTTAGGTGAAGAGGTGATGGACGGTGAGGTCGGGACAAGCACGGTGGTGGATTCATGTAGAGTCAGGATGAAGTGAGCATTTTACTTGGATTTTTTTTCAAAATATATTTTATATATTATGCAATTTGAAAAAAAATGATTTAAAAATGTTTTTAAAATTATGATTTTCAGTGAGAAAATAAAAAATGTACGCATGATTCCAATTTTGTCTCATTTTGACAAAAAATCGACATCTCATCTCTCCTTAATGAAAATCCTGAATCTGTTCCTGAAAAACACCTTCTATTCGGAGTGTGTGAGAGAGAGAGAGAGACATGGAGGAACTTCGTTGAAGAAGGGGCTGAGAGCAGTTGGTGCATGAGGTAACAATAAATTTTTTTGAGAAAAGGGCATGAGAAAGGAACATAGTTGTTGGGACCGAAGTAATGGGCTAATGGCTCGTCTCTTTGACATTTTGCACTACATTTGTTAACCCGACTAATGTCGGAGCGAGAAAAAGGAGAAAAAAATAATCGATAATGAGAGAGATATAGAGAGGTCAACACTGAGAGAGGCAGGTTTGATAGCCGATCAATGCCATTGTTAATGGCAATCGAGGGAAAAAACAACAACAACACTGATGCAAACTAAATTCAATCGGGAGGATGGAGAGGCTTCTCGCGACATGGTCTAACAAATCTGATTTGAGCAGGATGATCATTTTTTGTCCTATAGTGAGAGACGTGTTAGAAAGACGAAAGAAGGGGAACAATATAATTACTTTTTTTTAATAATGTGATTGATTATTATTGTATAATGTGCATTATGTTATGTACAGTTATCATTGTTAGTTTATTTTTTGCAACTCTGGCAAAAAGTAGTAAACTTGAATTTTTCAGGCAAGACATAAACTAATTTGAAAATGTATAAATGTTGAATTTCTTATTACACAAACTAAGACAAGTATATTGTTACACTACCACAAAGGAAATTCAGCAACACTTATATAACATCGTTATTGAATATATTGTTAATATTGTTGGCAAGTAAAACAATTCTCGTAGAATAAGTCAACGATTATTTTAAATAACAATTAATTGTCTTTGCTTTTCAGAATAAAAAAATCTAAGGCAACAATTTTTTAATATAACCGTTGGCGTAGCTCCACCTATGTTAACGGTAATTTTAAATAATCGTCGTCCTATCTTCAACTCTAGCTCTTAAATAGTGCTCTCGCGTCTCTTCCTTCCTTTTTATCTTTCTCGCCTAGCCGCCACCACAACTCTAGCAATCCTTCCTCCTTCTTTTTCATGCCTGACCGCCTCCATAACTCTAGCATATCTCTCGTATTTTACTCTTATTATCGACGTCTTCTCCTTCCTCTTCTTTAAGGTAGTTTTTTATTTTGTTAAATATTGCTATTGTTGTTAGATACTAGTTGAATTAAACTGTTGTGAGAGGTTCTAGCTGATATTGTTCTGATTTTTTAGTTTGATCTGGCATGCTATTTTGATACTAGTACATATTGGTATGATTTGAGCCACTGTTATTGTGAGAATTTTTGTTATTTTGTTGATATTGGGTTGTTATTATGCTGATACTATGCTAATAAAAAATATTTTATCACACTATGTAGGTGAAGCACGACTGATATGGTGAAATACAACCATAAAAATTGAAAATGTTGATTTCACCCTAAAGAGCAGACTGCGGCTCGATGGAGACCTGATGAGTCTCGTAGGCCTCCTGATGAAGCTCATGTGTTTCACCCTGAAGAAGAGATTATTTAATCTATTTTTTTGGCATTTACTATGATTTTTAGCTTACTTGTTTTTATTAAAACTAAATATTATATATATTGAAATCAGGAGTACTAAATGTTTACTATTTCCCTAAGAGTTTGTATTTCTGTGTATTTGTAGGTAGTGTCTTACGAGAGCTATTGGATGACATAGTTCTTAGGGTTTCAAAAGACATAGCTCATAAGATGCAATCAACGTCTTAGCTAACAAATGACAACAAGTCAATTAAGGTCAGATCTCTTGTTAGATTTTTTATCAGAGAATTAAATCCCTCCAATTTGCGAGGCTTGATGTGCATTGGGTCGATGACCTTGGATGCACATGGCATCTCTCCATCAAAGAACTTAGTGCGTCATGTCAGCCAGGCTGTAAGTTCCTCAATGTCTTTGATGGAGATAACTAATGCATCCAAGGTCATTCCACCAAGAGCATTCAAGGCATCAAGCATTGCAAATAGAGGTTCAATTTTTCTGATAAAAACATAATAAAAGATCTCACATTTGTATCGTTGTCCTTTTGTTGCTAAGACAACAATTGCATCTTTTTGAGTTGTGTCATTTGAAACCCTTAGAAATTTTCTATCTAAAAGGAACTCGAAAATTCAGCTACCAAGACCAGTGCTAGCTATATAGTTATAGCTGGTGTGACCTTGGTTGATGAACTTCTGAGTTCCTTTAATTAAGAAATTATGCTAAGATAGCAATTGTCGAAATATCTATTTTGTGTTAGTTATAGCTCTTTTAGTCTTTTTTCTAGCTAGGTCTTGTTTTCATTTTTTTTATTTTTATTCTTTATTGTAACATAGATTGTAATGAGATATGTCGTATGTTATGTTATATGTATATAATGTGTTTTTTGCTACGTATTTAGTTTGTAATTTGAAATATGTCTATGATAATTTATTGATATATTGGTTAGTATATCTGAGGCTAGCAACCACTTATAAAATATTAAAAAAAATAAAGATCTAAGGCAACATTTATTTATTAAATAATCGTTGTCTTAGATAGTTATTTAATAAATAATCATTGCATTAGTGTTATGTGGCAATAATTATTTACTAATAACCGTCGCTTTATCTCAGATAATTAAATCACTATTTTTCTACGACAACACTCATATGTCAACGATCTTTTATACTATTTACCAACTCCTTAGACACTAACGATTGTATAACCGTCGGACAAGATAATTTTTAACCGTCGGCAAATCTCTTTTTTATGATAGTGTTAGAGTTTGTTTATATCTCTTATTATAAAAAAAGAAGAAAAATTTGACATACAAAATATCCACAACATGTGTATATATTAAGAATGTGAAAATTACATTAATAAGTGCTATTTTATATACTTGACGTGTGCATGAAACTAAAAGGCAATGATAGTCCAAGAAGTAGGCGGCTATGTACCTCTTTGGAGCCAATCTGGTTGAAATGTTTTTACCAGTAGATTAGAAAAATGTGATCTATCTATGTTATGAACAGCTTTTGGGTAGTATACACGTTACCTATTATATAATGATAAACTAATCCTTCACGTTATAATAAATAATATATTTTTAAGAAAAAGTAGGCAAACGAGCGAGCTACCATTCCATGACTTGTTAGTTTTAGTATTACATCAAATTTTGATCCAAAAAAGTGAAGCACTACAACTGTGAACATGACTAGAAAAGTAACGTGGTTCCGTCATTATCAATGTCTTCTCTGTATAAAAAAATAATTCCGTCACTATCTATATTTTTCTTGTAAAAAAATTTTGTAAAAAAAAATGTGAACAGTACTATAAGTAATGTTCACTTGACAACAAAAGTACTGTTCATTGACACTGTAGATTCTACAGTCACTACTGCAAATTTGGCCTTTATTCCCGGATTTTTAAACAACTTATCACCGGTTACTGTGCCGGCGGTAAAGGGGGCTGGTGCTAAGATTTATTAATGTCCGGTGATAATTTTAAAACGTTATCACCGGTTTATTAGTTGGATCCGGCGGTAAATGAAAAAATTATCACCGAATTTTAACTGAAAACCGATGATAAGTTATCCACTTATCACCGGATTCTAACCAAAAAACCGACGACAAGTTTATTTAAATGTTTTGAACTCTATATCGGTAGCCAATAAAAAACCAGTGATAACATGTTTTTATTATAATCAGAACAATCGGATTTTCTGTGGCTGACCATCGTCTCAGCCATAAATTAATCCCTGCTGCAAATGCAATTATTTTAGCTAATGCAAATTTATTCGCCCAAACCCAATGCATATCAATCAATCACATAACACAATTACAAAATTTTACACAATTATATTCAAGACAAATTCACAATTGCATCTAATTAACAAAACAAAGTCATTGTTGTTGTTTTCTCTCAACTAATCTAAATTGACGAAACTTCAATCCTGAAAAAAAATAAAGAATATAACTAATAATATGTTAGTAAAGAATTTAACAGTAATAGATGCAAACTACAATAACTAAAGCAATTTAGTGGACATACAAAAAAGCATAGCAAGAACTTGTTCTATAGTTGGTAAACGTAAGAAACAATTGTTGAAATTACAAGTCTTGATTTTGAACCAACTGATAAGATTTTGAACCAACTAATACAACTTGATTCGTCAAGTATAAATTTTGGATAATGTTATTAGCTATGTAATTGGATACACTTTTTCTGGATCAAATTTTAAATGCTTGGAATGAGAATCAAATGCTAAATAAGAAGAAGTTACCATCATATCCGCTTTCTAATAAAAGTACAAATCGATTCTTTCAGCCGTATCATGTCTTTCTTTGTATATGTTTCAATTTCCTGCAGAAAAAACATAGATTATTTTACAACATTATTTATGAACAACCAAATGAACAAATAAATTCGAAAATTAATTTCATACTTTTGGCATTTCTCTGGAATGACAAAGAACATTTATTATACGCTGCATAGCCTGCATAATGTAATAGCCACATTCCCAACCTCCCGGTTGTTTTGGACCCTAAAAATATTAAAATACAAATAACTTAACTACGGATTCATTAAATCAAATAGCTTAAATAATTCAAATCATAAATCATAAATAACAAAATTAAATACATTATGTTCAAGTTAATTACTTTAAGTTCTGTCCATCTAAAATATGCGTCTTTCTTATTCACCATATGACACATGTAAAGGGTTCGAAGTGCTCTGCAACAAATAGAAGTTAGCACATATTGTTAATTGTTGCATATGTATTGAAGATTGAAAAAAAATAAACTACACACGTATTTAAAGGAGAGAATATCTCGAGTGGGTCAGATGAGATGCGATCCAGGGAACTTGTGCGATCCATAGAATCAACGACCCAACCCGTTGCCGTGGAGATTTGCATCACAAGAAGATACCAATGATGCCTACAATTTAGCCAAAATAAAAAGACATATACTACATAATAACTTGAACATATAAGCAAAGATTATGCAATTTAGGATTTATGGTTCTTACCTCTCAAGATAAGGTAGAAAAATAAATGATGAAGGATCTTGGATTTCGTTTATGAATCTGGTGATGTACGATGAAGCACTTTCGAAATCTTGCTTTAAAGTAAAAGCAGCACACACCATAGGGTCCAAAAAAAGGATAGTCGAATGAAACACACTTCTCCTTAGGTCATTTTCACAAACCCTGCATGTATATCAACAATGAATATGAAGTTCCTTAATTACTAAAAAAATAGCAAGCACAAATGTACTTACATGCAAAAAACTCGTAGCATCAAGACTCCGAGCTTGGTGTCACTCAACATCTCAATGATTTCTTCAAGTGTCAACCAGGCGGGACTGTCACCAAAATGTACATTATTGAACAAAGCTTGGGAGCCGAGATGAAATCCCAATGGAATATCATGTTGGCTCATAAGCACGTTGCACAAATATCTAGATTCTTCGCCGAGAGTTTGCAAGATTGAAGAGCTTAAAAGCTGCTTCTTACAAACTCCTGACACTGCAGTTGACACCTGCTCGTTGTTCTTTTGTGCATGCTCCTTTTGCTTAGGCTCCACCTCCTTCTGCCTCAAATCGGCCTCCTTCTTCTTCAACGCAACCTCCTTTCGCCTCAACTCAGCATCTTTTTCTGTTGCATTCGGTGCAATGTCCTGCACTTAATGAAAATATCAATTAGATATATAATTTAGTGATTAGACAAGTTGCTAGCGATAAATTTTGAATGAAAATAACCCGGTCAAGATCGAGCGTCTTCACCACCTCGACCAAACTTGTAGGCCACCGAAGAAAACTCCCGGCAAACTGAACGCATTATACATCTTCCTCGCCCGGAGGAGGAAGAGGAAGAGTCGTATGACGACTGTTCTCGTGCACTTCATCCAAGGCTACGTACCGCTCATCGTTGCCGAGAGGTACACCATGCACCAACTGACCGGGAGTAGACGGAAGAATCCTCCCGTATCTTATGAGTTGCCTAGGATCATCGCTATGATATTGCTTGAACAACTTGCAATTCACGGGTTTCTTATATAAAGAAATAACAACATCTAATTAGAACTTAATAGAAAACATAAGAATAACCCTAACTAATAAAAAAAACAATAATGTTTTGAAAGAGTGTTTACGGGAGTACCTGAAGCATATCAAGCGGAGGTGGATCTGGAGCATTGGAGCTAACTTTGCTTCTAGCATGAATACTTTGAGGAGACTCTTGCTCCAGGACTTTGCCCTGAAGAACTGATTGAAGTTGGAATTCAAGAGCTGACAACCTCTCTTTAACCATTTGGTGCTCTTCCAAACTAACACATTGGGCATGAGACGTCTTCCTCCTCTTCCCCGTCCCATATACATCCTTAATACCGGCATAAGTGGAGTAACCTCTCACCCTACCCGGATGCTCGGGTGTCCCTAGTGCCGCTTCCAAGACATCATGGTACCGATTCTCCTGAAATGTCCCAGCACGTAATTCAGCAACTTTCTCCTCCTGTCAATTTGAAAACATAATATTAGCATATGTTTAGGGTTCATACTTAATATTAGCATATTAGCACGCACCATCCTCGCAATGACATGCGTTGTATCGATGCTCCGAACTTCATACATTCCTGTCTCTGGGTTCTTTTTTGTTCTTAGCTGCACCCAATTTCGGCTCCTTTCATTGCCTAACGTGCTGACCGAAGATGAGCCTGTCACGGTCGATATGACATCATTAGGCGTCCATTTCTTCATTGCGTTTCTCAAACCACTTGAGCCTGCAAAGTGTGGATGTATATTCTTTCTCGCATTTACTTTTCCCTGCTCGCTCATTTTCTGTTCACAATAGCAAAAACGTAAGTATTTTGAAAGTGAGAGCTAAACCCATAAAAAACAGAACAATACCAAGAGATTTTCACTGGTACTATAGCCCAAGAAGATCTCCCATTGCTCTTTTGAGATGCTTTTTTCATGCTCCCAGACATCCGTCGGTGTGTCCGGACCAGCATCGGTGATATACTCCTTCCTCAATCTGACTCTCCAAGAACGCCACATTTCATTCATTTTTTTCAAACTCCTCGACTTATGAGTATCATCTTTTATGTTCCATTCATTCTGTGGCAAGGCACAAACTGCCTAACCAATACTCCCATGCTGGTGGTGAACTGCGCAGCATTATCACCAATAGGCGCGCCGTCATGTCTGAAAGAAATATGCTTAGCCTCTCGAGGAAGATTGCAGGCACTCTCTGCTGTGGCTTTGCCTCTAACCTTCCTGTTATTCTCAGATTGCGCCTCTTGATTTTGTTGTTCTGCCGACATGGTGCCTCTTGCTCTTTTCAGATTCTGAAACAAAGATAGCAATTATTAGTGAGCCATATTTTGAACAAAGATAGCATGAGTTTGGTCTAATAGAAAATCTATGTAAGGCACATATACTATTTTGAAAAGCTAATAGAAATTATCATGCTGACACTACAAATATATCTATGTAAGACACATATACTATATTTGATAATTCACCTTTGCAATTCAATCTTTCAGCACCAAAAGGACTAGCAATGCAATCTATGTAAGACCCGATAACACTGACTTGTTGGGTTGGTTGGTAAGGGTTCTTATCCATTTTCCAGATTCACAGACAAATTAAATCAGGGCTCACCAATTCCTTTCAGCATGCTTACAAGTAATTCATGCATTTCAGAATTATGGTTGGCATTGTGCTTCTAAATTGTGTCGCTGGGTTGGCTGGAATCTGGTATAGGTTGGGGCACCAACACCAATCAAATCAAGAGAGTGAGAGCAGAGAAGAAGAGATGTACCTGATATTGTGACGGGGAGAGAGGAAGAGAGGAGAGCAGTTAGAGAGCCACCAGCCACCAGCCACCTGAGGTCTAGAGGAGGTCGAGAGCCACCAGCAACCAGCACCTGCAATCAGAGAGTGAGAGCAGGAGGAAGTCGAGAGGCACCGGAGGTAGGTCGAGCACGTGCTGAGGTCGGTCGAGCACCAGAGAGTGAGAGAGTGAGAGTGAGTGCAAAATCAAATGAAGAGAGAGAGGCACCTGAGGTCGAGAGGAAGTTTACAGAAGTCGAGGAATTCGAGAGGAGGTCGGTCGAGCAGTCAGAGAGGAGGTCGGTCGAGCAGGGAAAACCGGGGGTCGAGAGAGAAGAAATGCTCGAGAAGAAAGGGGTCGAGAGAGAAGA
The DNA here is from genome assembly GCA_964058865.1 of Eleocharis quinqueflora. Classification (NCBI taxonomy): domain Eukaryota; kingdom Viridiplantae; phylum Streptophyta; class Magnoliopsida; order Poales; family Cyperaceae; genus Eleocharis; species Eleocharis quinqueflora. Next base: position 221,037 of record CAXKVX010005133.1, read on the forward strand.
AAGGGGTCCAGGTCGAGAGAGAAGAAAAGGGACTTATCACCGGATATTAGACAAAAAACCGGTGATAAGTACTAACTCTGTACAAAAGGGTTAAAGTATGCTTCCTTGACAGGAAAGCTGTAAGCCTCAGCGTGGTTTGTGGGGATTTGTTAGTGTGCATTGTGCCCAGAGGTCGAGGGTTTGAATCTCACAGCCCCCAAATTTTTTTTTCATTGGGAACTTATCACCGGATGTTACACAAAAAACCGGTGATAAAGTATTAACTCTGTACAAAAGGTTTAAAGTACGCTTCCTTGACAGGAAAGCTGTAAGCCTCAGCGTGGTTTGTGGGGATTTGTTAGTGTGCACTGTGCCCAGAGATCTGGGGTTCGAATCTCATAGCCCCTAATTTTTTTTATTTATCAAATTTAATGTTATAAAAACTCAAATAAACTGAAATAAATTACTCTGATTTAATAAATTAATAATAAAGTATAAAAATGCACAAACTTGCATTGAAGTGTAGAAAAAAATGGTCAAATTTTTACAAACTTGCATTGAAGTGTGACAAATAATTAATAATGATGAAAATAAAAAATTGAAAGACTTGTCGGTACAAAGCAATTTAATATGTCCAGATCCTGCATAATCAAAATAATAATAAGTACATAATATAAAATAACAAATCAACCACTTAATTCAATATAAAATAAACTTTTTTTTTGAGAAAACTTATAAAATAAACTTACTTGTCGGTGTTCAGGGACTAAAACTCATGTTATGTCTCTTTAGAATTTCGGCGTTTGACCCACACGCCTTCGTTGTGATCTAAAAAAATATTTGTTTTAGTTTCACTACAAAATAGGTAAATTACAATATATAACTGAAAAACTATAGTACCTGAACGCATATAAGGTGGTTCTTCATCGTCGTCAAGTGACTCAGGTTCAATACCTATGGAAAATGGAGGTATTTCATCGAAATGGTCGTACTCGTCTTCATCCACGACATCTCCAACACCGACGATTCGTCTTTTACCTGAAAGAACAACGTGTCTCTTCTTGTCGGCGGGATCGATGACATAAAAAACTTGCTTCACTTGTCTATCTGCTAGTATGAAAAGGTCGTGCTGATAACCAAGTTGGTTTAAATCAACTGTGATGAATCCATCCTTTTTATCTATTTTGACTCCACGTTGATCGATCCATTTGCACATAAACACTAAAATCTTGAATTTCAAGTAATTTAGTTCCCATATTTCCTCAATCCACCCGTAATAGGACATTGATCTACTGCCATCGCTAGATAGAGCTTCAATTGTGACTCCACTATTTTGCACTGTACTTTTATTGTCTTGTGCCTTGGTATATCAGGTACACCCATTCATATCGAAACCTTGATATGTTTCAACTATCGCATCAGGACCCTTGGATAACCAATACACAGTTTTATCAACGGTCTCGAACGGCTGTGATTCGACTTTGTCAGATAGCCATTTTGCAAATTTTAAATTGTGTTCATTAGTGTACCATGATTCCAGTGCTCCAATATTCTGCGCTTTCAACTCAGCTAGGTGCTCAATCACGTAAGGAGCCACAGCAGCACTATGTAGCAGAATTTTGAGATGTGCTTTTCGTAGCAAATCCTTATCCACAAACTCTGGATGTCGTCCCTTTATACCAACACCTTGTAGCCTACCCTCATGTCGAGATGTAGGCAAACCAATATGTTCAACACCATCCATGTAATCAGTATAGAACTCAATTACCTCTTCTGCAACATAACCTTCAACGATGCTCCCCTCTGGTCGAGAACGACTTCGGACTAACCCTTTCAATTGACCCATATTTCTTTCGAAAGGATACACGTGCCGCAAGAACATCGGTCCACAAAGTTTTACCTCTCTAGTCAGATGAACGGTCAAATGTATCATTACATCAAAAAATGACGACGGAAAATGCGTCTCGAGCTCACACAGGGTCACTATGACGTCTTTCTATAGTTTGTTCAGTGTTCCAGGATCGATCACCTTGGAGCATATCGAATTGAAGAAGAAGCACAACTTAGTGATGGATTGTCTCACATTTGGTTTGAGGATTCCTCGAATTGCAACCGGGAGCAGCTGGGTTAGGAGGACATGGTAATCATGTGATTTCATACCAATCAATTTCGACTCCTTAATGGACACCTTTGCTGAAATATTTGAGGAATAACCAGTCGGAACCTTAATCGACTTCAAACACTCCAACAAGCTGAGTTTCTCTTTTTTGGTTAGAGTCCAGCTCGCTGTAGGGAGGTAAGTACGTTTTTCTTCCTCTACGGGGTGTAGTTGCGGTCGAATTCCCATGTCAACCATGTCCTTTCTTGCCTTCACACCGTCTTTTGTTTTTCCTTGCACGTTCAACAATAAGCCAACCAAGCTTTCAGTAATATTTTTCACGATGTGCATCCCATCCAAGTGATGCCTAACCTCTAAACTTGACCAATAAGAAAGATTCCAAAAAATAGACCTCTTCTTCCATATCATGTCCTCGAAATTATTCACGATTGTCTTTCCCAATTGAATATTGATGTCCTTCACCACCTCGTGGACCTCTCTTCCGGATAATGGTATAGGAGCTCTATCGTGACACTCTTGTCCGTCGAAGTCATCTTTGTTTCGGCGGAACCGGTGGTTCGGAGCAAGGAATCGTCGATGTCCCAAATAAACACATTTCTTGCAATTTTTCAACCAAATTGAATTAGTATTTACTCCACAAATAGGACATGCTTTGGCTCCTTTTTGTCTTGAAACCGGATAAATTACCGTATGCAGGAAAATCATTAACCGTGCAGAAAATCATTGCACGAAGAGTGAAATATTCTCTGGCATGTGAATTGTACACACACGCACCGTCCCTCCACAACTTGTTAAGATCCTCCACCAATGGTTGCAAAAAAACATCTATATCATTTCTAGGTTGTTTAGGACCTGAAATCAACAACGACATCATTATGTATCTCCTCTTCATGCACAACCATGGAGGAAGATTGTACACGCATAATATAACATGCCATGTACTGTGACGACTACTCATATTACCGTAAGGATTCATTCCGTCGGTGCATAATCCTAATCTTAGATTTCTTGGTTCAATTCCAAAATTCGGAAATTTTCTATCAATTTTCTTCCATTCGGGAGAGTCAGCGGGGTGTCGCAGCATGGCATCATCTTTTCTGCAATCTGTGTGCCACTGTAATAATTTAGCATCTTTCGGATTCATGAAGAGACGCTTAAACCTCGGTATTATCGGCAAATACCACATCACCTTCGCTGGTGGCTGTTTTCTTCCCTCTTCGACCTCATTATCTCTCGATTTGTATCGTGATGCATTACACTTTGGGCATTTGTCCAGAGCACTGTACTAATTCCCTTGATAAAGTATGTAGTCGTTAGGACACGCATGAATTCTTTCTACTTCTAAATTCAAATGACATACTAATTTTTTTGCTTTGTAATTTGAATTCGGCAACTCATTTTTTTCAGGCAACATGTCCCCTAAAAGTTTTAATAAAGATGTAAAACTTTTATCGCTCCACCCGTTTTTGGCTTTCAGGTTGTACAACTTAAAAATAGCCGTTATTTTAGTAAATTTGGTGCAACCGGGAAATAACGAAACATTGGATTCTTTGAAAACAGTGTCCAAAATTTCTGGAATATAAACACAATCATCATCAACATCATTCATCATTTCATCCAAGGTATCATCTTGCATACATGGTGGATGATCTACAATTTCCGTAATTTGTACATTTTAGCCCCCTAATTCGCCTCCTACATTTGTTTCCAGATATAAACTTTCACTTAATATTGTTTCTTGATCTAATACATTATGAATCGTTCTGACATTGACTGATTCTTGGAATAGTTCTCCATGCCATACCCAACTAGTGTAATGTTCCATAAATCCACGTCTAATCAGATGGTCCGTAACATCTTTGACACATCGATACCTCACCAAATTTCGACAATCCACACAGGGACAAGCAAGTGACCTTTCACCATTCAATTCCATATTTGTTCTAGCACATTCTACAAATTCTGCAATTCCTGCCAAGCATTCATCTGAAGTCCGATTTAGGGTTTCATACATCCACATTCTTCGGCGATCCATCTGAAAATAACAAATTAGATTCACGTCAACCTATGGTTATCAAGAGTTGTACATAAGGTTTAGGGCTGGTCAACCATCCTAACCCACTCTTTCAATGCTTTGTCTCATTAGTGGACATACAGAAGTTGCAATCTAGCATTTGAGAAAAATTCGGCAGCATTTCCCCTTAGCTCCCCGGGTACGCCGACGCACATTTGCATGTACGCACGTACTCGCGAGAACAAAGGGAAATGAGACCGAATTTTTCTCAAATGCTAGATTGCAACTTTCGTATGTCCACTAATCCTAAATGAGACAAAGCATTCAAAGAGCAGTCCCAAAAGGGACTATTCGAGATTAATCCCTATTGGATTAATCCCGAACGGGTATCGACCTAAATTAATTGTGTTCTGATGTTTTGGTTCTATATGACAATACGAGTTACATATATATATATATATATATACATACATACATATACCTATGCGATTAGTTTATGCATATATGCAAACTACAAATTAATAAGACTAAATTTATTAAAAATTGTAAAAAATATCTCAATATATATGTAATTAAATTCACCTTGCTTCGATATCACTCCTCGTTGATCTCTTTAATCTTCCTTCTAAATAAAACAAAAAATGAATATTACAAAAAATATATAATCTTCATAAATTTGCTAAATTTGAAAATGTTTTTGATGTTGTTGAATAAAGAATACCTAAATAAAAATATTATTCAAAGAATATTTGGAGGCTGCTAAAGAAAATAAAATCAATCTCCTTTTTTTTGAAGTTTTAATGGAGAAATATTGAAGTGCATTAATGGAGTTGAATGAGGAAGAAATATTAAAGCTTTGGTTGCTGTTGGTTGGTTTAGGAAGAAATAAAGGGGGCTGCTGGTTGGTTGGCTGCGCTGGTTGGGGAAGAAGGGATTTTATACGTAGGGTTTGTATGAACTTATCACCGGTTTTTAATAAATAACCGGGGAAAAGAATTACCACCGGATCTCATTCACAGTCCGGCGAAAACTTTCAAATTTGTCACCGGTTTTAAGTTAAGTATCCGGTGATAAGTTATAATCTCATACTCAGACCCTTAGTAGCAGAGCTTAGTACCAGATGTGTTCCAAACATCCGGTGTTAACATTTTAAGATAATATCCAAAATGCCACTGATATGTCTTTTTTTCGGATTTTTTTAAAATCCGGTGATAAGGGGGCGGCACTAAAGCCCATATGTGTCATAGTGAGTGCCAAAGTCTTGAACAATGATATATCGCAGATATATGCACAATTACATTTTACTTTTGGACTAGTATTTGGTCGTTTTTAACCGTTTAAAAATAATTTTTTTGTTGGTATAATTTATCCCTTCAATTCGTCACCAAATATGGATCTAGTTATGGACGGAAACGCAGATCTCTAATTACAAAGGGCGTCATTGGAAATCAACCAATTAATTTTCTATATATAATTAATTATGAAAGATTTACTTATCAACAATACATCTACGTCATTATGTAGAGAATCAAAACTTAACACCATATAGTCTTCACTAAATGAGATATTTGAGTGTGCATTCATAATTTAAATTATTAGATTAATAAATTATACTTTTTTTTATAATTTAGTTAATTAAATTTTTTCTTGTTATGTAATTAATTACAGAAGAGAGATATTGTAATTCATCGATTCAATAGTTTAAATCATGAATGCACAATGAATAAGAAACAAAATTCAACAAGTACTTGATTACCATGAATTTCTCACAAAATCTTTTCTATAGCAAGGTCCTCAATATCTCATTTTTATATATGCATACTGTGGTACTAAATGTATATTTTGAATGATATATATTTGAGGTATTAAAAAGAATCCGCTCTTAATTTAATAGCTAAAAAGCAATATTTTCCATATTAGAAATATGAACAAAATTCGAATGAAGTGATTTTAGATCGTTTAAACTTGAGTATATAAATTTTCATTTCTATCTAAAAAATATATAACATATTAAAGGATATATATATATAAGAAACTAAGGAAAGTCTTTAAATCATAAAATAATGCATGGTTGAGACCGACAATCCGTTGACTTATTGAATAAAGCACGTTCTTTAATTAGGACAACCATGTACAATCCATTAAAAACTTCAACGCTTGAAATTCAAACACACAATTCAATCCATTTCTTACATTCATGCATTCATGTATGTATGTCATGACAGCATAGTCTGACTTTGTACATTTATCATGTAACAAATATTTTTGTGTTAATAAATAAAATACTTTGAATTCATGCATATTCATCGAAAGTATTATCTTAAAGGGAACAACATAAAATCTCAAACACTTTCAGCAAGATTTCTTTTAATATTTTAGATTTCGATGTGTTGATCTATATTTTATATATATTTTACACTTTTTAGTTAGCTAAAATTTGACAATTACTGTATGTGCTCTTTAATTAGGGTCTGCTTCAAGCAAAAACATAAAGGAAAAGAAAGAGAAATAAGGAAAGAGATGGTAAGAAAGAATTTACACCTTTTTTATAATAAATTATATAACTTCGATGAAAAATTTAATCTCTGAAAGTCTCTCTTCCTTTCATTAATAATTCTGAAACAAATAATCTCTATTTTTATCTAACCTCCTCTTCTCTAATTACCTCTTAAATAAAATTCTGGAACAGACACTTGGTTATCTTTTACAATTATTAAGCAAAGATATATATACACATTATTACATTTCAATGCGACTGCATTGACATTTAACAAGAATCGTCGTGATTGTTGCATGTCATAATCTCATGTTTTGACCATTTTGTGCAAGTGAAATTTTTCATAGGAGAAAACAACGCATGCAGCCACGTGCAATGCAATGAACTAGTAATCATTGAATTTATTATTAATAAAAGAAGAAAAAAGTGGGCCAGCTTTCAACTCTTTAAAAGATAAGTCAAAGCTTCATCCTTGGATCCAGCTATAATTAAAAAGGAATAAAAAAAAATCCAACGGACAAACCAGTTAAGTTTTCTTTGGTTTATTTCTTTTAAAGGCTATCTATGTGCATGCAAACGAGATCTTCTACCGCGCACCACAAATACTATGCGTGATGCGCAGTAAATCTTAGTCGTTTATTTGCATCGAAATTCGTGCAAGCTAAATTTTATAATATTAGATCTTTCTGAATCAAATCTGAGTCGTCCGTAACCTACGTCGCAGAAAATCTTGAACGTCCGTTACTACTGCGCGGTAAAAGATCAGCTTCCATCTATGTGCGGTGCTGGATCGAGAGCATGGAGACTTTTCTATTACGCTAAAGTAGAAAGAAATACAGTTGAGAATAGACTGATCAAATTGTATATATCTTCTGGAGATAAAAATAACATGGTTTTTTTTATTTATTTATTTATGCCCATATGCTTACACACTACACACAACACACATTTCGACTCAAATTTGAATTTTTTTCACAAGCGTGGCTCAGGTGAGGATTTAGAATTTTTTCACGATGGTTCATAGTTTACATTTTTTTTTTCCAGAGTGGTTCAAAATGATGCATATTTTTAAAGTATTTCAAATTATAAGTATACTTCCAGAAAAATTTCAATTACATCGACATTTTTGAAATTTTATAAGCATGTTTTCAGAAAAAAATTCAATTACGAGGTCAGTTATGATTTTGTTTTTCAGGATGAATCAGCTGACCTCTGACTCTTTGTCTCTTTACTTGAATCCAGGACATTCTTCATGAAGATCTAATGTCTTAACCAACTGCACTAGACGTCGGTGACAAATTACATAGTTTGTTTTCTTGATTGTTTTTTAAAATGGCTTGTGTTCTCATTGTTATTATACTTGTACCAGTGGATAAAACATACATGTAGAGAAAGCAACAACAAATATTCTTAAATGCTTTACACTGTTATTTACTTAAGCTTCAGCTGGTATATATATAATTAAGTTACCAAACATGACAATAAATGAAAATTATGAAACCGCAGAACTCGGATCTAGAGTCAGCATTAAAAAGAAGAATAAGAAAAACCATGTTACCAAAAGTCAATTGATTAATTATAATTAATTGAATCATATTATATATGTCCCTTGCAAGATGTAACCTTTGGATGAATGATTGGAGAAATTAACAGCCACATCTTGTCAAAAGGCCTCTGGATTGTGAATTGGGCTCACCTTAAATTAATATTATGATTAGAAAATAAAGATATATATATATATATATATATGAGCATGGCTAAAATAATATGCATAGTACACCACATAACGTACTATGGGGTCATTTGTATTTAATTTGGTTATTAAATTGATATTTAAGTTGCTCAATAAATTCTTCATATCAAAATCTTGTAGGAAATAAAATTTCGTGATTTTTAGAGCTTTCTTGCTATTTTTTAAATATTTTTTAAAAACAGCCCAGAAATGACACTTTTGTAGTATTAAATCTGAATTGTTTTTAAAAAATATTTAAAAAATAACAAGAAAGCTCTAAAAATCACAATTTTTTTTCCTACAATATTTTCATATGAAGAATTTATTGAACAACTTAAATCTTAATTTATTGACTTATATTTATATGCATAGTACGAAATGGGATGTACTATGCATATTATTTTAGCCATGCTCTATATATATATATATATATGAGGAGGGATCTGTAGCTGCCATTAATTTCGTAACCGCTTGCAATCGCTTCATCATATCAAGTGTAAATCGTCGATCCAGACCGTTGAAAACATTTTTCATACTAATGTAAACTTGTAGATCGAATTTTATATCTTTTGGAATTTTTTTACTATTTTATCGGAAGTGTTGAAAATTAGATGTTTGTAAATCGTTAGATAAATAAATTTTCAATCCATCGGATAAAATAGTAAAAAAATTCAAAAAAATGTAAAATTTGGTTTCCAAGTCTATATTAATATGGAGAATGTTTTCAACGGTTCGGATCGGTCATTTACATTTGCTACCATAGAGCGGTTGCGAGCGGTTGAAAGTTTGGCGGCTACGGATCCCTCCTCTATATATATATATATATATATATATATATATATATATATATATATATATATCATAATGTGGATGGTTTATAAGCTGTGACGTAGTTAAGGAAGACTTATTTAAAAGACAAAAAAAAATCAGCCATATATGGCGAATCAGCCAGAAATGTATCCTTTATATATGAATATATTTGGGTAAGTTGTAAAGTCAAATGTGATATTTTTCATGCATATATATTTATTATTTCAGTTTAGACATAATTAATTGTTAATTAACATCTATCACATAGTACTTCTACATATATATGCACTTTCTGTTTAACAAATACGATACTAAAATTTTGTAAATTTTTCTGACTCTTCTGTTTTATTTTAGATATCGCCCAAAAATAATCTTCTGCATGTCACGTTAAATTCTCTTTTTCTTCCAATCTCTTAACATGTTTCTCTTTTCACGTTAACTTGCATTCGTAGAAGGTTAGTTGCACTCTTTCCTCCTCCTACAATATTGGTGGTACAAATACATCTTTTTTCAGAAGACCGGTGTTGTCACTATTAAAAATGGTCGAGCTTTTTTCCCCCTAAACTTTTGAATTTTACTGTTTTAACATGTGACTATATATACAATTTGGATACTTCAAATATCTTATCGCATTCGTATCAGATATTTCTCCGATACTCGGATACTCGAATCACTACGGGAAAACCGACCTTCTGCAACCCTCCCGCTACGTCGATTATATTAAAATCAGGTGTAGAAGCTCTGGTCCCATCCTCCGGATTAATTCTCCACCGGCTTTTATAATAACCAGTATATAAAGTAAGACATTCACACTCTTTATTTAGTAAATTCGGTGCATAAAATATTAATGTAGAGCGCTTGACATCTACACCCTTTATTTATCAACCATCTGCTGTAGAAATATGAGAAATTCTTTTACATCCCCTCGTTTACATCATTTATTAGAACTTCGATATAGAAAACTTAGTAGTGAAAAGAGAAAAAAATAGAAGTCGGTTAGAATATTATAACAAATTTGTTTTGAGATTATTTTGCAACCCCTTTTTGTTTTTTATTTCTTTTGTTAATGTTTAGTACTAATTTGTTTCGACATTATTTTGTAGAGCATGTGAGTTTGTTATATATGTACAAAAGTTTTAAAACACAAAATTTGAGCCATACAAATTCAATTATTAATGGTGCAATCAAATTAATTTTGATTAATATATAGCAGAATATACCTATTTTGTATAAGATTTTTGCTTTTCTAAACTGTAGAGAGCAAAATCATTGATTTTGTTTAATTTGTACATGCTCTGAATCTGCAGCTAACATTAATTAACAAAAAAATAGTGGCATAAATAAATATAGACTATGCACCAATCTATGAAGAATGTACCACTACCTTGGCCAAAAATTCCTTAAAGGAAAAAAGATAATGATCATGCCAGTTATGTATTGCTATCCTTGTTGATGAGTCCATAAGCGAAATGTTTGATGAAAACTCAAATGCTTGTGAAATATGGATCATTCTCTTGAAACATTTCAGTTGTAACTCAAGGTCAATAGGGACAAATCTAATAGATGTAGTATAATATTGACATTTGTAGTGTAAGAGGAGATCAAGACATGCATATCGATGTGAGCACAAGCACAACTAATGAGCTAGTTTTGGAGGTGCAACAAGAGACATCTCTTCAAGAATAATAAATAAGGATCTGTGTTACACGACTATGAACACATAGATAGATCTGTGAGCTCCCTTAGCAGAGCTTCTTTGTATGAAGAGTTGGTTAGCTGTTTTGATAGATCTAGCAACACTTTCACCGTCTGATTTAGAATTTGTTTAAACTGGATCTCTCAATGCGAGATCGTAACTGGAGATGGAGTCGCCATTAACGACACACCAACCGATCCTAATTGCATCACGCCACGCGTCGTTGACTCTTTGTATCTCTCTCCTTTTTCTATTGATCGAAACCTATTCACTACACACTTCGTCTCACTACACCAAGCTCTCAAAATCGCCTCAGGAGAGAGATGATCCTCCAAATCCTCATTTATTACTTATCACTCTTCCCCTCATTTTATTTTTAATTTGTAGTTTCTCTTCTCTTTCTTAGTTTCTTATCATTTGTTTTTTTTTTTGTAATAAATCATTTCATATCTAATAAGATGTTTATGTTTTTGTATGTTTTTCTGTACTTGAACCTTTTTTATTTTTAATAAATGCAAAATAGGGGCTTGATTCTTATTTTTCTTGAAAAAACTTAATTCATAGAAAATTGTAATTGTTGTCAGTAGGATTAAGAAAAATTAAAAGTTAATAAAGAC